>CM035841.1:64714006-64771506 GCA_020510985.1 Pholidichthys leucotaenia
AGTTCTCCATTAGCATTGCACTTACCTACTCCATGACTGCCTAGCACTCCTTTCCATTTCTTGGTGTCCGAACCAACTCTGGCATTAAAATCTCAAACGAGTATCAGCCTGTCATCAGTCGGTACACGCCTGATAGTCTCACGTAAATCACTGTAGAACTCTTCCTTCACCTCCTCTGTGTTGGTCATTGTTGTGGCATATACACTGATGAGTGTGGCATGCATCTTCCGCTGTAGTGGGAGTCTCATAGTCATTATCCTGTCGCTGATTGGCACCGGTTCCTCATCAAGCATTGCTGCTATCTCCTTTCTAACTGCAAAGCCCACTCCTGCTTCTCTCCTTTCTTGAGTTGATCTTCCACTCCAAAAGAAGATGTACCCATGGTCTTCCAAGCTGTCATATCCAGGCAATCTTGTTTCATTAAGTGCAGCTATGTCTACATTGTACCTGTTCATTTCCACGGCCACAAGTGCAGTCTGTCTTTCTGGGCGCTGTGAGGTTGTTCTGTAAAACAGAGTGCATACATTCCATTCTGCTACACACAAGGTTGCTGTTTTCCTCTTCTTTTGTCTTCCTGCTCCTAGCTTACTTTCCGCTGCCTGTCGGAGTGTGAACAGATCAGCGCAGGCCTTGTAAGCCTGGGCAACGTCCGAGCTGGTATGAGTTGCTTTCTGATTGACTATTTCATGAGTACTGCTAGCTTTTGCTGGACTAGCAGCACATTCTTGGCAGATTTAAAGGTATTATCAGTGGCAAGGACAAGTGGGCATGCAAGGGTATGCACTAGTATTTTGAAATATTTGAATCTTCCAATTTCAAGGTAATGATTGACTAATCTATGAACTTAAATTTTGATAATGTTTTGATTTTATGCTTTTTGAGGACAAAAGCATAAAAACAGGGTGGAAATGATAATTGTTCACAGTTATGCCTGCGGTGTACTGGTGGAACCTGAGTTGTTTCATGTTCATGGCATCCTTTCTGACATGCAGCAGTTCTCATTCTACTGCTCTCCATCTGGTGTGTCTTCTTCGTTCAGACCACTGGTTGAGGGATAGGTGCATCGTAATTCTAGTTCAGGGGCACAATCCTGAAAAACTGGCTTTCGACCCTGTTCAGGAAGGCCCGTGCATGCCTGTAGAAACCAAGAAACCGGAGCACCCAGAGAAAATCAGCACGTTGCCTGGCATTTTACACATTTGTAGTGGAGACTGGCATTCATCAAGGTCACACATTTGCCGTCATGTAGGCATGGCGAGTTGTCCTATGATGATGAGGCAGAGATCATAGGCCATCCTATAATGTCCTAGAAACGTGCTTTAAAGTCTGTCGTACCCTATGCTGGTGAAGGGTGTCTTCCTGTGTCAGATGGGTGTGACGTACTGCTGGAACCTCAGGTGTTCCATCTTCATGGCATTTTTTCTGACGTGCAGCAGTTGTTATTCTATTGCTCTGTATCTGGTGGGCCTTCTTCTTCTTCGTTGAGACCACTGGTTGAGGGATAGGTGCATCATACTTCCAGTTCATGGACAGGATCATGAAAATAGATCTGAGCAAAAAGAGGCTTTCCAGCATGGATTCACTGTATATGACATCATAAAGACATGAAGGCAGGTTTGATGTAAATGACATCTTAAAAAAAATTTGTCTATGTCCTGTCATATATGGGTGATTCCATTTATTTAGGGTCCAGTGCACTATATCAGGGGTATCCGAATTTCAAGCGCTCTCTCTTTTTCTGTAATTTGCAGATGTCGGTTTCATTTTTATAACATGCAAGGGAGCATAAAAGAGTTTCAGACTTGCATTGCAATTTAAAAAAAAAAAACATTGATTTTGCCGTTACCATCGAAACTATTGGTCGGGTCCCCTCATTTTTCCCAGTTTTTGTGTGACATGACAATCGCATCAATTTCAAAGTACTTGAAAGGGATCTCTGAGTAACTCTTTCTACTCATTTATGCAAGAGATAACAGAGTTGTAATGCAAATTCAAAATAAAACATTCCCCAATGTGATCGTATCTATGGTTTTTGTATGGCGACCCCTGCAAATTTACTTGTACGACGTAAATTTTCGTGTCCCCGAATTTACGCATCAACATGCAAGTTATTCGGTAAAGTAACAAGAAAAAAAGAAGTGCTGATGCTTTTCACTTTGCACCTTTCAAATCCCAAACCATACACGTAAAAAGGAGATCAGTCTTTGTGAAGCTCAGATGTAGAATATTTCAATAAAATCTCAAACATTTATGACACATCGAATATGGTGTCCCTTAAAAAATTTACGTCTTCGGTCTTGGTCGGCCGCGCGCAGCCCCGTCTGGCGAGGTGACCGCCCTGGGAAAGCCCTTGATTTTCTCTACCCCGGATGTGCTCAACCCATGTGGAGAAGATTTACCGTGGCCATTTTGAATAGAAGTTATCGAAGGTCCAAACTTCCATGTCCCACATTTACGCATTTTGTGATTTTACGTCTTATCCAACAAACAGGGAGAATTTGAAGGTATGTATACACGTTATCACATCTTAATATGTCATGAAAATGTAGCTGTTGATGAGTTTTGATGTGTTAAAAATACCGGAAGTGTTGAAGTTGTTTCATGTAAAACGTGTGCCATTGCAAAGTGCATTCAACTCCATACCGGGAAACAAAAGCCCGAGTGTCCCATTTACGCCTTAACTTACAAGTAGTTAAAGTGAGCTCTCATCCTCAAGAGTTTTGGACATTTGAATTATATACTTGTTTCTGGTGCTTCTTTATCCTCATAAAATACCTATTGGAGTTGTCGCTTATAAAGTATAATCTAAAAACGAGGTAAATGCCATAGACGTAAAGCAAATTAAAGGGAAACCAAAACAATAGCGTCTCCATTTACGTCGCCTGCACCAGGTTGTTTTCTGGAAATCAAATCAATGTCATGGTTTATTTCACATTAGATTTGTTACCGTAGATCATTTTGCAAGTACCTGTATAAGTTTTAAGGTAAAAAATTAGAAATATGTGTCGAAATGAGTGGCTGTACCTTGAGAGAGATCAAGACGTAAACAAGGACTCAAAAGAATAGCGTCTCCATTTACGTCGCCGACATCAGGTCGTTTTCTGGAAATCGAGTCGGTGTCATGATTAAGTTCCCACTGTATTTGTGATCGTAGATCATTCAGAAAGTACTTGTAAGAGTTTAAGTTAAAAAAAAAAAGAGACAAAAATGTGTTGAAATGAGTGGATATGAGATGAACACAAAGCTTGACACAAACAACCAAGTAACTGTAACAACCATAATTAAGGCAAAATAATAATAATAATAATTTGTCTCAAAGATTACGCGTGCCTTTTTGAATTTTGGGCAAAATTTAAAAAAAGAACTTTTGAACTCCGATTTGTATTGAAATTCAGGTTAGGAATGGAACTCTCACACTTCAAGAAGGTCTTCCATGCTTTGTAACCCTAAAGTTGATGTGTTTAGACTTTATAGAAATGTGTGGTAAATAGAAGCACTTTGATATTTATGGGTGACAGCATAAAATACCGAGCTGGGAATTTAAAAAAAGGTGAAAAAATTATTTTTCAAACCATTCGTCATCTTTGAGACAAACCTTTTTTTTTTTTTTTTTTTTGCCTAATGTTTTTGCAATTACAAATGTACTTTTTTTTTAACCTTGCTTGAGTTTAAAACTTGTTTATTTACATTAGGGTTAGAGTGCCCAGTCTTGTAATATGTCTAGCAGGTGTGGGCTATATTCTGCAATCATCCCAACACTAAATATAATTATGATGATGTGGGGTGATATTAAAAACAAGTGAAAAAAGACAGCTTTTTAGAAGCCATTCAATTGTGGTTATTTACCTTTATGCCCCAAGATCTTGTAGGTCTTCTATAATTCAACCATTTTAAGCCATTTGAGCTTGAATAAAATTTATTTTAATTGTGTTGGCATCAAAAGCCAAATTCTAAAGTGGTTTATGTTTGAGGAGTTGGAAACACAATTTAACACATCTTATAAAGTACATGTTCCTTCCCTTCAAAAACAAAACAACAAAACAAAACCAAAAAAAAAACCAACCCTCAAATAGTAATGGTATTTATAGTTCTACATTTGTTCTCTTTACTCTTCTCAATCCAGGGTTAAGTCACTCTACAACCAAGCATGCCTTTGCCGATCAAGATACATCTGCGCATGTCACAAGATGCTGCTGGTGCAGCCACCAAGAAGAAAACCAATAGACAGCCATGCACTAGAAGGATAGACGAAAAAAGTTTCAATGAGAATCCAAGGCGCAGGAGTGCAAGGGGCAAATCTCCCATGCCAAACAAACAAAAGGGCTCATCCTCATCTGAAAACAGGTCCTCGTCAAAATCAAAGAATGATCAAGCAAATTATGATAAAAAGCAGAAAGATAAACTGTATAGCCGGCTGTACAGACTAAATATGTCACTAGCGGAATCGACATTACGAAAAAGGAATTTGACTGAAGATGAGAGAAAAGAAGCGGAGTTGTGGCTTCAACGAAAACAGAACTACAATGCAGGCTGCAACAGAAGAATGAAAAAAATGAATGGCAAGAAAAGAAAACAAATGAAAGATGGTCTCACAAAGCATGTGACAAGAAAACAATACAAAGCAAACCAAGACAAAGAAAGAAAGAAAAAGCAACGTCAGCGGGCTGGTTATTCGGAGGAGAAGAAACAGGCTATCAATGCAAGACGGTGTGAACTGTATGCAGAAAAGAAGGCTAAGGAAAGGAACCAAGCTTTATTGGAAGAGCAAAGGAAGGTGCAAGAAGCAGAGGAAAGGGTCAAGAAGCTTGAAGAGCAGCTGAAGGAAAAAGAGGTGGAGTTGATGAATAGGGAGAAGGAGATTGCTTCCAAGACTGTACGAATTCAAGAACAAAATGACAGTCTTGGCAGTGACGAGATGTTAGACTTCAGATCTCCACTTGCCAAAAGAAAAGCTCTGGAGCGTGTTCGTAAAGCACTACCGAAGGTTAGAGCCCATAATGTGACGACTACTGCTGATATCATAAAAACTGCATCACCAAGAAAGAGGGCAGCTCTGAACAAGCATGGAATTGGCTCTGGGCCTTCGCAATTGGCAGAAGGGATAATGGAGGCAGTGACAGGAGTATTTCAAAGTGAACCAAAACAGAGCAAAAAGAGAAAAGAATTTGCAGCCTCCATGAACCAGTTAAAGAGAGGAGGCCTCCTAAGATCTGCAGCAAAGAAGTTTGGAGTAAGCAGGAAGCTGTTGGCTCAGGCAAAGAAAAGGTCTGCTGGGAGAAAACCCATCTCCAGAGAAACCATTCAGCTTATTCAAACTTTCTACGAGATGAACTCAACTGAACTTCCTGATAAGAAGTTAGTCAGCAAGAAGACAGGAAAACCTTGTCGCGTAATAGAGGCATCAATTGCAAAATTACACACCAGTTTTAACAAAACATACCCAGACCATAAAGTATCTGCTACACCAGGGGTGTCCAACCATGTGCCATGGAGAGCCAAGACCCTGCAGGTTTTCTCTTCTACCCAGTCTCTTCAGCAGGTGTTTTCACTTATCAGCAATCAGTGGGAAGAAGTTCACAGAAATCTGCTGTTGAAGACACTGGTTGGAGGTAAAACCTGCAGGGTCTTGGCTCTCCATGGCACATGGTTGGACACCCCTGTGCTACACTATTCTATCGCCACCGACCGCAGAATGTAAGGCCAAGGAAAGAGGCACCCTATGTTGGGTGTTTATGCGAGTACTGCGAGAACATTCAATTAAAACTTAACGTAGTAAACCAAAAGCAACCGTCAACCTTCAAAGATTTGTATGATGTAGCAGAAACAACTATGTGCAAGAAGTGTAATGACGATGATAAGTTTCACCACCCATCATGCATTCGCCGTGAATGCGGCATCAATGGCATCGATGGAAAACTCCAAACATTGATGGCCAACCCAGACCAAGAGGTGCAGTGGAAGAGATGGAAAATGATCACAACAACTTGCCACTCTAAGCAATCCAAAACCATTAAGAAACGATCTCTTGTCACCAAAGTGGGTACAATCGCTGACCTCATTCAGGAACTAAAGGAGGAAGTGCTGCCACTTCCTGAACACCTTTTCAATAAGGATTGGCAGCACTCTCAACAAAAAAAGCTAAAAGAAAATTTAAGATCGGATGAAATCCTAGCAGTGTTTGACTTTGCAGAAAACTTTAAATGCACATATCAGCGGGAAGTGCAGTCTGCATTTTACTCCCATGACTCCGCCACAGTCCATCCCGTAGTAGTGGATTACAAGTGCCCCACCTGCAACAGTTTGGTCACTGAGAGCTGTGTGATGGTGAGTGATGACTTACTGCATGACCATCACTTAGTTCATGCATTCCAAGCCTCGGTGTCCTCTCACATCAAGCATACAAGGGGGATCAATCTGAAGACATTCTATAGATATTCTGTAAATAACCCTATGTACATTTCTTCATTTGCTTATATTTTATTTTGGAGCGTATTACTTTTATGTACTATCAGTTACGGTTAGCTTCCTGTTTGATATTCGGTGCTTTTATTTTGAAGGAACTTCCGGTTATAACCGTTAGCGTGAGCAAACTAACGGCGGCAAAAGACGGGGAAGAAAAGGTTGTGACAAAAATAAAACGTATTTGTTATTAGCAGCCCCCTTGATAGAGGCACAAGCTCTTACTGTAGCATACCCCCCCGAATGAAGGATGACACTTTACTGGTGAATTTGAGGGTTTACTGCCATTAAACCTAAAAATCATCAGTAAAGTGTCATCCTTCATTCGGGGGGGTATGCTACATGCAGACATGGACTGCAGAAGCATGATAAGTTTCGTGTGGCTACGATGCCCCCCTTGATGGTCTTTATACTGTGTAGCCTTCTGGTACCCTTTACTGTCTTCAGTGGTCGGTTTCTGTCACGGCAAACAACTTCATGCTCCATGAAAAATATGCTTCTCCTGAAGGGAATACAACACTTTCCATCTGTAGCATCTCTTGTGAGGTTGTCTTTGAGGTACAGATACAGTTTCTTTGCTGTATTGATTACTGCTTTTCCTGATTTGATAGCATCAGTAGCATGCTGTTTGACAACGGCTGACTCTCCGTCGCTGGCTCCTTTGCCGTGTCTTGTTCCAGAATAATTGTGCATAATTATATAGCCGAAATCATCTCTGGCATAACTGATATCCGAGATAGGGCCCTTGCTCTTGTATTGCATGGCACAGCCATCTGAATATGTAGCATACCCCCCCGAATGAAGGATGACACTTTACTGATGATTTTTAGGTTTAATGGCAGCAAACCCTCAAATTCACCAGTAAAGTGTCATCCTTCATTCGGGGGGGTATGCTACAGTAAGAGCTTGTGCCTCTATCAAGGGGGCTGCTAATAACAAATACGTTTTATTTTTGTCACAACCTTTTCTTCCCCGTCTTTTGCCACCGTTAGTTTGCTCACGCTAACGGTTATAACCGGAAGTTCCTTCAAAATAAAAGCACCGGATATCAAACAGGAAGCTAACCGTAACTGATAGTACATAAAAGTAATAAGCTCCAAAATAAAATATAAGCAAATGAAGAAATGTACATAGGGTTATTTACACTCCCACCAAAATTATGAGTATTTGGGTTCCATAAGAACATCAACAAATAATTTTCTCAAGCAAAAGAACCCATATAAAGAGGTCGCCTTAAGAACTTTCTAACAACAAGACCAGTTTTTGTACTGGACGCTCTACGACTGATAGCTTACTAGAGCGTTGACCTTTGTTATTTAGTCTCTTTTCTCCAAGCGAAATCTTTGCTCTTTGCACAAGTCCATCTTTTCCACTAACAGTCTCTAAAACTCTTGCAAGTCTCCATTCACCTCTGGGCGCTAGTTCATCCATGTCTAACACAACATCACCTACTTTTAGATTCCTTTTTGGTGAATGCCATTTTTGCCTTGAAATGATGTGAACATATTCCCGTCTCCAGCGGCTCCAAAACTGCTCTGCAAGGAACTGCACGCGGCGCCATCTCTTTTTGCCATATAGGTCCTCCTTTGGAAACGTGCCAGGTGGGGGCAACGGTGCGTTGGATTTCATGTGGAGCAGGTGATTGGGCGTAAGTGGTTCTAAGCTGTCAGGGTTGTTCAAGTTATCTATAGTTAGGGGTCTGCTGTTGACTATAGTCATGGCTTCATAGAATAGAGTCCTTAATGAAGCATCATTGAGTCTACCATGAGCAAGTGACAGAGTGGTATTCAGTACACTTCTGACAGTCTTTATCTGACGCTCCCACACTCCCCCTGCATGACTGGAGTGGGGTGCATTCATCACAAAGTCACATTGTCTTTCGGATAAGTAAGTACTTAGTTTCTGAGTGTCTAGTTCATTTAAGGCTGCTTTAAACTCATTTTGAGCGCCAACAAAGTTTGTTCCCTGGTCACATTGGATTCGTCTAACTGCACCTCTGATTGAAATGAAACACCTTAATGCGTTAATGAATGCGTCAGTAGACAAGTCCTCTAATAGCTCGATGTGGATGGCACGAGAGCAAAAGCAAGTAAATAAGAGTCCATGCCTTTTGTGTTGTTTCCTTCCTTCTGTTGTCACAAACGGGCCAAAACAGTCCATGCCGCAGTGTGTGAAGGGAGGAGAGGGCTCTAAGGCTTAGAGCCCTCTCCTCCCTTCACACACTGCGGCACACTACCTCCACAGCGCTTAGAGTCTAAGCGCTGTGGAGGTAGGTCACTCATCCTCTGACCCTCTGGAGCTTTGCGGAGTCTGCGGCAGATCGCACACTGACCGATGTATGAAGCAACTGTTTTACTCATTCCTGGAATCCAGTAGCCACTAGATCTGATTTCATTTATGGTAAATCCCTTTCCTTGGTGTTTTACCTTGTTATGACAGTGAGATATTATGAGCTTAGCTGCACAGTGATCCTTTGGGATCACGATTGGATGTTTGAAGGTGTCACTTGTTGGTGAATGTCGAAGTCTCCCTCCCACCTTGAGGAGACCATCTGTGTTCATGAAAATGTCCAGTTTAAACAGTTTGTTGTGATGTGGGAGCTGTTTTCCTTTGTTCAACAGTTTTATTTCCTGTTCGTATGCTTGATGCTGCACATCACAAATGATCACAAGTTCAGCATTTTCCTGTTCACTCACTGTAGCTGGTGCATTTGACTTGATATGTTTAGCCCTTCTTATAAGATGTGCTACAGCTTTGATTGCTCTGGACCATGACGAGAACTTACTTAGACGTTCAGCAAGACTCGCAGTGTTTGTGACTTTAGTTAACATTGTCTGTACTTTTCTGACTTCTGGATCCCCTATGGATAGATCCGGCTCAACAGTTTGTGGTGTGGGCAGTTCATTTTTCTTTATTTCTTCCTTGAGTTTGTCTAGAAAAATGAGATCCTCTTGTGAGACTATTTTGTCGCTTGCCTTTGCATCCTTAAAATCAGACTCAAGAACTTTGATAACATCCATAGGTGTTACAGGAGGTAGTTCTTTTACCATGACTCTGTGGCACAGACTTGTTTCAGTTTCATTTGACTCTGATGTGGAGCCACCGACAATGCTCCACCCTAGCTCTGTCTGGATTGCAAATGGCTCATTGTCCTTTCCAAGCAGAACCTGTTTTGGAGCTAGAGTTCTGGAACAGTTAAACCCAATGAGTAGTCCAACATCACAGCTCAGAAGAGGAGGTATCTTATCAACAATCTCTGACAGATGGGGCCATTGCTTTGCAGTTTCGTTCGTGGGTATGTTGTCATAGTTAAACGGAATATAGTCCTTTGTGTAAGAGGGCGGAAGGTCAATACAAACATCTGAGTTGTAACCTCTCACACGTAACCCTGGTACTCTCTGACTTTTGACTGTCATGTGAACTCCCAGCATTGTGGTTAGTTTTAGATTAACTGGATGAGAGTCTACTTGTAACTGGTTAGTTACCTCTTCACTAACAAATGTATTGTCACTTTGTGTGTCTAATAAAGCATACACTAACTGCTCTTTAGAAGGTCTCTGGGTAGTGGAAACCCACACAGGAACAATCATGGAGGTGCTACCTGATTGACCCACCTTTGTGACGTTCAGAGCTGTGACTGCCATAGTATCATTTTCTGTGGTTGGTGTAATGTTTGTGGAGCTCTGAGGTCTTTCATTTGCCTTGTGATTCTCATTGTGCAAACAAGTGGGGTGTCGTCTTTTGCAAGTGTCACATGTGTGGTGATGACGACAGTCTTTGGCATTGTGGCCCACCTTCAAGCACCCGTAGCACAGTTTATTGTCCTTTACAAATGTCCGTTTGTCGTCTAGTGACTTTTCTGAGAAGCTTGGGCACTCTGACAACTGATGCCTTTCATCTTTGCAGAACATGCAGGGTACCTTTAACTTTGTGTCATTTAACTTTGCTTTATCTGCATGTGCTGTAGCTTGTGTTGTAAAGACTTGGGTTGCAAATCTGTTTGGTTTAATCTCTTTTGCATGTCCCTTTTCCAGAGATGAACTGCATGAATGGAGTGCATAGGAAGAAGTCACAGGATTACATGCAATTTCCGCCTCGAGTGCTACAAACTCTGCAAAATCCTTGAAAGAGGGGAAATCTTTACCTTCCATGAGAGCAACTGTGACCTGACGATTCCAACGTGTTGCGAGCCATTCTGGAACCTTTTGCAATAACTTTTGGTTTTCCTCACAGTCACTCAGTATCTCTAAGCCCTTTACATGTGGTGTTGCTTGGAGACAGGTTGTGAGAAAATCAGAAAATGTCCGTAAACCTTCTGCATCCTTTGAGTGGATTTTAGGCCACTTCGACAGTTTGTCTCTGAATGCCTTTTGAACAACAAAAGGCTGACCATAACGTTGGTCAAGCCTTTTCCAGGCATCTTTGTATGCCTCTTCGTCGCTACGATAAAATGTGCCCTCAAGGCATTTAAGTGCTGGGCCAGTAATATACCTTTTTAACAAGTGCAGTTTATCAGCAGGAGATATACCTTTGCAGTCTATCAGTGAGCTGAAGGAAGCCTTCCATTCGATGTAGGTGATGGGATCTCCGCTGAACACGATAGGCACTGGCACTGGGATTCTGTTTACAGCTATGCTGTCTTGGATAGCTTTAGCCAGCTGGGAAATGTCTGTGGGAGGCGATGGAGAAACAACTTGAGAGTGTGGTTGTTGCACAGAATAGTTGACAGGAAAGGATGCATATTGTTGCATGAGCGGGTGGTATGAACCTGTGGAGAGCAATGGGACTGGTTGTGCAAAGCTTTGGTTGACAGGAGAAGTCCCATTGTTCTGTAACATACATTGACTGTCCGTATCAACTTTCAATTCCTTGTCATAAATCTCTAATTTTGCACGTGCAGCTTGCCTTTCCTTTTCTGCTTGTAAGCGCTCTAGTTCAAACTTTTGTGCATCCAATTCTCTCCTGTGTTTCTCTTCCATTTCTCTTAATTTTTCCTTTTGTTTGATTTCCTCTTGTGTGATTTTATACTGAGATTCCTTAGCAGCTAATTCTGCAGCTGCCTCAATTCTTTTGGCAGTGATGCTCGCTTCAGAGTGATAACTGGACTGTGATGAAGTGCCAAAAATGGACTTAGCATGGTCATAAGTTAAGAGTTGATGGAGGCGCTGCTTTTCTCTATCTGCATCATATTCATCTATGGCTGCCAAACGCTCTGAAATGATTTTCATAATGTCTTTTGTCACAGATTCACAGGAGTCCATTTTACGCCTTATGACATGGGATGGTGCATTATGCTCTCTTAAGCCTGTTTTCCACTAGCACGGCACACCTCGGTACGGCTCGATTCACTTCAGTACAGCTCGGCATGGTTCTGTCTCCATTAGCATGGTGTTGTGCTTTTTATGTGAGGATGGCGGTGTAGTATGCGGTGTAGCGAGGCGGCGCCAGACTCCCAGCGAGGCGGGCCCACACTCCCGTGACGTTACTCACGCGACTGAGTCTTTATTTACACCAGAAAAAAATGGAGGATTATTGCCTTGCTCGCTCTGTGCTGTTATCTCACAAGTAAATCCAGAAATATTAACCATAGAAGACACCAGAGGCGACGACGTGAACTGCTAAAAAAAGCGTTTGAACATTTCAGGAGACTCGCGGTTGACTGGGAGGAATATGAAGCTGGAATGCCGAGTTTACTTAACCTGCAGAGGAGGCTGCTGATAACAGTAAGCTCATTTTATAGTCATATTATACTTTTTTAAAGCATTTTGATGCTGACAGTTATCAGTATTACATGAATGATTATGCTGTGTGTGTATTTCAGTTAATTAAATGGCATAGGAGGGACGAAATGTTGGTAAGCTCATTTTATAGTCATTTTATTATGTTTTACAGCATTTTCATGTTGACAGATTATCATTATTACACTATATGCTGTGTGTGTGTTTTTCAGTTGAATTTTTTGGTGAAATACTCGCTCCAGACCGCGTGTCTGGACAGAAAATCGTAGCTCGCATTGGTGGGAGGATGTTGTTCCCAGCTTCTCCACCCAGCAGTGGCTGCAGAATTTCAGGATGTCCGAGGACACTTTTACCTACCTGTGTCAGAAATTGCGTCCATGTATGGAGCTGCATGATACGACGTTCCGCTTATGTGTGCCGCTGAGGAAGAGAGTGGCCATCGCACTGTGGAAGCTTGCTACCGGTTCAGAGTACCGCACTATTGGACATCTTTTTGGGGTCAGCATCACAACAGTGTGCAGGTGTGTGCAGGACTTTTGTGCAGCAGCAGAGTCATTGCTTGTTCCAGAACTGCTTCATCTTCCCGATGAAGGGAGATTCATGGAAATGTCGGCCTATATCGAGAATCGGTGGGGGCTACCATTATGCAGTAGATGATGAAGTGTTGGTGTCAGCTGCAGAGGTAGCTGAGGACCGTGGTGGGGGTGTCAGAGATGCTTTGATGCAGTACTTTGTGTACAAATAATTAATAAGAATTTTATCAGTATTCATGTGTGTACATATTTGTAACGTCTGTGTTTAATGATTAAACTGTTGTTCACTTTTCATTTGTCTCTTTTGCTTTGCTGGAACTGAAAATTGAAATAGTAATTATGTTTAGAAAAACGTTATAATTAAATTTAAGCATATCATACAAAAAATAAGTCAAAATAGATGTAATAAGCACACATTATATTGATAAGTGTTATTTCAAAATATTCAATATTAAGTGCCTTCACTATAAATAGCCCCACTGGCTGCCTGTGGTTATTTTTATCCCGGCTGAAGCTAAATAAGTGTACATATTTCTAAAAAGTACACATTATTCAAAATATGTTGTATTTCACTTTAATAAAATCAAACTTATACTTACCAAAAACTGTTAATATTCTTAAAAATAACCCACATGCAAAAGTTAGCACCACAAGCAGTGTGTCATAGGTTTTGGGTAACATCAACACAATTGTGTATTCCTTGACAATCTGTCTGCAGTGATAAATGTTTAACAGTTAAGGGACAAATGCTTCCCAAAAAAAAGGCACTTTTGTTTTGAATTAACTGACAAATGACCTTTAAATAATGAGCTGAAACTTTTTTTATTAGTATTAAATAATGATACAGTGGCACACTGGATCATTATCAAATTTGATTAATTTTTACATCCTAGTGCATTTAGGATGTACTGAATAAAAAAAAATTTCATGTTTTTAACATTCAGATCAACGTTTGGGATTACTTTTTTTTTCATTTTATATGATGCTATACTCCTTTTCAAATATTCTAAATGTATGAAATTTGACTAACAATCAATTGACATATAATTTTTTTTTTTAAATACTTTGACTTGTAAGCTTGATCGGTCTGTCCTGCTGCAATTTAAACTCCAAATGTGCATCTTCTTTTAAGTTGACATAAAAAATGTAACCAGTTTAAAAATGTATCATTTGTTTCTATTTTTTGAAGAGATTTAAATAAAAACAATATCAACCTTCCAAAAAATGTGTTCTTTGTTATAGATAAAAATTAAATTACCTTTACAATGGGTGACCTCTGACCTGATCTGCTCTGATCTGCATCATTTTCATCAGACTAGGCAATTTAATTGCTATGTAATTATACAGTTTTATAATTCATTGTTATAACAGACAAAACACACTTTTATGATCCAAAACAAATTTTTTTTTTATTATAAATCAAATATTCCAAAAACAAAAACAGCAACAGAACATAATCGACATTTTATTCCCGCCGATCACTCAGTGCCTTTACCAGATGTGTCAGGAAGGTTCTGTTAAATATTTTGGTCTCTGTCAGCTCCTCCCTATGTGCTTCCCTCATTTGTTCAGAAAACTGCTGGTGGTGTCTCTCCAGTTGGTCGAGGCGTTTTTGCTGCATAATCTCCTGCCTGTCAGTGTATCTCTCCGTGTCTCATCCATTCTCTCCATCAGACGTCTGTCATGTTCATGGGACTCTTCCATTATTGAGGCTATGTCCGACAGTGTATTTCGTTTTCTTCGTTTCCCTAGATGAAAGACAGAAAGTCAGGGTGGTTACATGCTGTATCTAAATATACAAAACATATACTATTGAATTACACTGGTGAATGCATCTGGTGGGATGTGACTATATGCTTCTTTGCTGTATTTAAGCTCAAATGTTAGGTTTCTCCACTTCAAAGGAGTTGATTGTTCACAGGGTGCTGTGATAGGGAACATCCCCCCATGCAATCCTCAAAGGATTAAGTTGAAAAAAATGGATGGATGGCTCTTTAACATTTTTCTTTTTTATTGTTGACTCTGAAATAGTAATGTGTTAATAAAAATTGCTTAAGTTACGTGAAGGTTTGTAATGAGGCATATTCATAAGTTAGTTCATGTGCTGTTGTGAAGCACATGTGACTCACATGTTGCAGGCTGCAATTCAGCCGAGAGAGACTTTGAGCTAGCCATGTGTAATTACATCACACCTCTACAGGATGAGGTGTCTGCACCCCCTGTGGACTCAGAAGAAAGGAGAAGATTAGCCGCCCTGACCTTTTGGGGGTCAGAGAGGAGAACAAAAGGACTCTGTGTGTCTTACAGATGAAAGCATGTAAATTAGTATTGACTTTTGTGTGATTTATTGATGAGACCATTGTATTACTGTGTGTGACCAGTCTTTCGCGTGGGAGGGGGGACTGATGTGGAGCCCATAATTATAGCTGAATTCAGACGAGACAGACTTTGAGCTAGCCAGGTGTATTTACATCACACATCAAAAGGATGAGGTGTCTGCACCCCCTGTGGACTCCCAAGAAAGGAGATTACCCACACAGAACTTTTTAGGGGTTAGAGAGGAGACCAGAAGGACTCTGTTTATTCTATTACAGATGAAAGGATGTATTGACTTTTGTGTGAAGTATTGTTTGAGATGAGAATTAAAAAAGATAATGTTAAATCATGCGTTCTCCTGAATTCTTGACTCCTACACTGTTTCTTTTTTTAGATATGATGACCTCCAAAAAGTATTTAAAAAAGCACACAACCACAACTGTGTTGTTTAACACCGACAACAGACCACCACAGATTTTTTTGACACAGAGCTAAACTAAAATGCAGCTATCTGAAATTACCTTAGTCATAAAAAAGGGGGCTATAAGGGACGTATTATTTAATACAAATAAAAAACGGGGCTATAAGGGATGGCGGGGTAATAAGGGACACTTTTTTTTTGAATTTTCATTAAATACAACGGAGACAAATTTCTTAAAAATAAGATCTATCTACAGGAAAGACAATAACACTCAGCGTCCTGCTCAAAATAAAAAAAGGAGAATTACATTTAAAACATTTACCAGAAAAGTGTCCCTTATTACCCAGCCGTCCCTTATAGCCCCGTTTTACGGTATAATCTCATGTTTTATGTGACTTACCAACACTTGTTGGACGAGACCTAACGGATATCGACGGAGCTGAGGATGGAGAAGGTGAGGGAGCTCTTGATGGAGCTTGGGACGGACCATCTTCTGGACCTTGTGATCTTCCCGCTACCGGTTTAGGTGCGACAGATTCACCTCCGTCAGACGCTGGAGAGTCCGTGCGTGCTGGCGCGGCGGACGAGTGGGCTGATTCTACAAGTGAAATGCACACAATAAAATACAGCACTAAAGTTAAAGATATACAGAAAAGACAATAGTTTTTAAAACGATTATACAAGTTTATTTCTGCGTATTTTTCACATGAATACTTAAAAGAAAAGCGTTAGACCACAGTCTGCTGCGATATAGCAGAGCGATCATCCACATGCACAAATGAACAGCTTTTTTATTCCATAAATAAACTGAGCGTCTTCCAGAATATATTTCCGACCCCCCCCCCAAAAAAAAAAAATAAAAAAACCTCACCTTTAAAGGGCTCCGATGTTGTGGCTGTGTCTCGAGCCATGGCTCGGCCAATGCTCGCATGCCGATGGCCGTATATTGCGTCCATCTGCTCAAACCATTTCCAGCTTCTCCGGTCCGCACCGCTTCTGCTGTTGTGGTCCTTTAACACACGATAATCACACTTCATTTTTTTTAATTTTTTCCCTACACTGTTTGGCAGTCCGTGTGTGCCCCTGTGCTGCCAAGTGCTCTGAAACCTCCCGGTATATTTTCTCATTCCTGGTAGCTCCATCTAACTCGCGCTGGATGCGATCATCAGACAATGCAGTTAGCAGACACTGAACCTCCTCATTGCTCCATGGAACGCCCTTATTACGCGAAGCCATGATAAGAAATAAAAAAATGAAAATATCACAGCAATACAGTGAAAATCAACCACCCACTGTAGTTGAGCACTGAGTAATGGCGTTCGTGAAGATTCGGCAGAGGAGGTCGCTTTTCGTGACGTTACGACCTGACCAATCAGCTGCGGTTACGAACTAACCAATCAGCTGCGGTTACGAACTAACCAATCAGCGCCGGTTAAGACCTGACCAATCAGCGGCGACCAGTCTGTTAACGTCACAACACGGCACAGCTCAGCACTGCTGTACCCTGCCCTGAAGTGGGGCTGAGAATCACGGCTGTTAAACCGTGTTGGGGCTAGTCGAAAAGCGTACAAAGTGTGCTGAGCCGTCCCGTGCCGCGCTAAAGCGCACTAGTGGAAAAGGCCCTTTAGTTCACTGTATACTTTTGTCATGTCATTTACTGTGCTTTCAATATCATCAGCCATTTCTGCTAACTGTGAATCTGACAGATCACTTTTGAGGTCTGCTCTGTAAATTCTGACCTGACCTTTCCAATGTTCATAGATAGTTAACAGCCTTTTCTCTCTTTTAGTCTGTTCATTCTTCTGATATAACAGCATTTTCTCTGTAGGCACACTAGGCCTTTCTGACCGCCTTGGTAACGTTTCATTAACTGTTTCCTCTCGCTGTTCCTTTTCATTTATCTGTATTGATTTATTATCTTCCATTTTGAGAGTGATTGCTTGTCACTGTATCCTTAGACCGTTGCTGCAGCTCGCTGCTCCGCGTCGTTTCCATGCCGTTCCTTGAAATCGCGGGCAGCTCGTTGTAGCACGTTGGGTGAAGCGTCTCCTCTTGGCCTCGACCAGGCGACAGGCCTTCACCTCTCCCGGAGGTAAGCTCTTACTGTAGCATACCCCCCCGAATGAAGGATGACACTTTACTGATGATTTTTAGGTTTAATGGCAGTAAACCCTCAAATTCACCAGTAAAGTGTCATCCTTCATTCGGGGGGGTATGCTACAGTAAGAGCTTGTGCCTCTATCAAGGGGGCTGCTGTTAGAAAAATACCCGATTCTTTGATTGAAAGGTCCAAGAACAAACCGGAGATTTCTTCAATTTTAAGATGAAACATTTATTTAGAAGTCACATGTAGAGCAAGCAGCGCTGGGTGCAGCGTGACGCAGCTCCCTCTGGAGCATGGTCAGACTGAACCCCGACTTCCGGGTGCACGTTACAGTTATTCTCTCAGGTGGGGCGATCTACTACAATAGGAGGGGCTTATACGCGACCTTCTGATTGGCCAGTTTAAATGTGCTATCAAAAGAGTGTGTGAGAATGCTGTTTTTGGGTGTGTATCTAATGTGAAAGACCTGACTTAAAAGAGAGAGAAAAGACAGAGAGGGCTCTATACCTTTGTCTCATTCCTGTTATCAATATACCATAACATACTTGTTCATAAGCATGCAAACAGAATTTGTATGGAATATGTGTAGAGCATAATGGGAGATCACCTACAGAATTATTATTCTGGCACTAACTATACCTTAACCCTTTCAATCCCCCCTTTGACATGATTTTATCATGTCAACCATGTATGGTACGAGACACTCTAGCAATTAACAGATGGTGAATAAGGCAGGTCCCTGCATTGTGTGTCAACCCAAGAGGCTTGCACCATTGGTTCTGCTACCCTTGCCTCCCCCCTTTGACACCTTAGCACGGTGCAGCGATGTCTAAGAGGTGAACTGTCACCAGGTCCTGTACCCTCCTCGAGGTCTCCTCATGATCATTGTTCTTTGTCCAGTGGAGTGGACCATGTAGGGGTCATAGGGTAGGATAGAGTCAGTCCACAAAGTCCACAAAACCTTTGTCCACCGGTTGACCCTTGCCAGGGCTCACATCATTCAGCTGCACTCATCACACGGTTGCGACAGAGGTTTGACCTTCCTCTGCTTCCCGTATCTGCAGCTGTGGAGCACAGTTCCATCTTGGTGACACAGGAACGAAACAACTGTGTTCCCGCTCTCAGAGGCACACCTCATCCCATGAGGTCTACAGGACAGTCTGGTGGGTGCAGCAGAGGGTGTGTAACATCCAGTCCAGCCAGTGAACAGCTCAGTGATGCTGTCCCAGGGATGCCACCCCCCTGTCGCTGGAAAGAGGTGAACATGCTGGTGTTGGTAAGTCTCGAGCTCCTGGCTCCACCCTGGATGCTGGAGGTGCGGTGGACACGCTCGGGTACCAGTCCATTCTTCTTCTGGGGACTGAAGTCATACAGTCACTCGCCCTACGACCTTTTCAATGTCACGGGCACATGTCATGATGGTCTGGTGCTCTCCGGCATGCATCTTCCCTGTACCCTACACCTTTAATCAAGTGCCGATACAAAGGGCTCAGCTGGGGCAGGACCAATAATGGTCTGAGGGGTTGCCATCACAATGTATGGAGCCTGTACAGTTTTATCCTTATTCACTACATCTGTAGTTATCTATGTGTTGTTGTAAGTTATCTCCCAGCAGCCTTGAGTGTGTGATTGTTGACTATATGAAATCTGCATGTGGTGTTTGTGTTGTGGTGTGTGTGTTGGGTGATGGGGCCTATATGTTCAGTGGGTAGGTAGTAAACAATATTATTCAACGTTAGGAGACATCCTTATTCATGCATTGTTGTATTCAGGCATTCAGAGTTTCTAACCTTCTCCCTTATTCAGATTACCTAACCGTAATTAGCATGATGGAGATAAATAACGCAAGAACCCTATAAGTCTCACACCCCTACATCCGTGTGGTGAGCTATTTATGATTTATGTATTATCATTAGCACACTGTGTTTACAAATAATCTGTGATGGCAGAATGGTCTTCCTCGTCATCATCCTCCGTCTTGGGGTCCTCAGCTCTTCCTCTCGACCCAGCAGTTGGTCTAAGACTTGCTGATGACTCCCACTGTGGAAAATTGCATTTGTTAACGCCCTTCTGGGCTTCTGAATATATGGCCTATAGTGTCGTACTCTGCTCTTTTTATTAGATCTGCATTTGGTTATCCCTTTACCATAACCAATTTGGAATTTGATTCAAATTTTCCTCATCCCCTCATTTGTTAATGTTAAGATTGGTCATATAGGAGATTTCTGGGCATCTTTGTGCCGCCTTTTGTGCTGTGGTTACCCAGTTGAGAGACAATGCTTATGGTTTTATTTTGGGAGAATATTCTGTTAAGGTCAGGTACTGCTTTTCCATGGATGGCTCTATTCTGCACTAGAGATGACAATATGTCCAACATTTTCCAATCCATGTGTTTGGGTCTAACCAGCAGGATGTGTGGAACCCCCCATTGGTTGAAATGCCTCTTATCCTCCTCAATTAGGACAATGGATGCTTCCACACATTTCTTTGTTTATCAGTCTAATTTTATGACCAATCTAGAGGATGGATTTGCAAATGATGGTAGTTCACAATTTGGATCAGATCCATTCAATTGCCTATAGTACACTGGATACAATGCTACTTTTACAGATGTTGATAGGTGTTCTACCGGTAGCTTGTCATTTGCAGAATTTGATCGTTATTTTTCTGACTCAGAGTCCTGTATGTCATTACCCAGAATTCTTACTTTACATGCAATAATTTAATTTTTGCTAATTTTCTGCATACGTGTAGAAGTGAGTCCACTTATCTGTTCTAGTCTTTAAGTATGCAGTCCAGTTTTCAGTGGTGGAGGTGGACGCCTCTCCTGCCAGCAGCAGCCATTGTGGGGCGTGCTCCCTCCTCCTCCTCGCTGTCCTCCCCCCTCGTCCTCTTGGCTTCCTTTTATAAGAGAAACAGATTCATGGGGAGCCTCAGGCTCCCCTTGTGTCAGCCATTCCATAAATAAGTTCAGTTTTTCTCCAAATTTTCTTTTCCCTTCTTATCTAGATTTCCAACATTGAGTCAAGAAAGGAACTGCTTCAAAGTCTTCATTTAGTTTTCCTAATTAATACAAGATGGGATAATAAGATTAACTCTTCACCATGCCAACAGATACTATCTGCACTACTGTAATTGAACCTTGCGGACCTTTGTCTTCCAAGAGTTCTGTTCAATAAGGTTTCAATAGTCACAGCTTAACTAGTTTACAAATTTCATTTAAGAAAAACAAAATAACCCCCTGTGCATTTTGATATGCTTCAGCATTGATAAATAAGATCAGTTTGTCCAGTTGAATTTAAATAAATGATTAAAAGTTGTGTCACACTTTCAGTCAAGCGAAAGGTGGACGTTTTGCCTAATTAGAATTTGATTTAAATTTTCTTGAATGCCTCATTTTATATATTCCTTGGTAAAGTGTGGAGTGAATGTAGTTTACCCTGACCCAGCTTGGCCACCGCCGAATCAGGAAAAATCACATTCCTCATTACTGTCATATTCCTGAAATATGATGTATCATATATCACATATCACACCATTATGTGGTGAGTAACATCAAATGCATACCCTCTGTTGGGGAGGAACATAACTAATGTTAATATTCACAATTAAGGAAATGCACTGAAAGAATGGACACCTAATGTCTCATTGCTGCTTTAAGTACTTGGAAACATCTAAGATGGTTGCCTGCATTTGTGCCTTCTTCCTGACACTCTTAGCCAAAAATTTAATTTATTTATTGTTGGTTTTCTGTTTGTTTGGTTTTTAAAGCTACAGCTGCAAATCTTACGTGGATCTTTATTTTCTTTGGTTAGACATGCTCTGCTTTAATTTCTTTTTCCATTTCCATCTCAACATCAGAAATATTTTCTACACTTGCTAAATCCACCGTTCTTCTTCTCTTCCCCCAAGTACTTTTTCCCATCAGAAACACTCACTCAATTCTTTTCCAACCACTATCCATCTGTGTACAAGACTTCACCTTTCCCTGGACTAGCTGATGAAACATCTCACATCTATAATCTCTTTCAGTATTGGAACTTCCTTCTGTTCACTGTCCTGTCGTTCATACTACTGACTACTGTCCACAGCTAATGCTCCATGCAAGATCCTGCACATAAAAGTGATCGGTTTCATTCTGAAAAGTCAGCTTTATAAATAAACCAACATGGCTCCATTCAAAATTCTGTTTTGTGACAACACTCATCTCTTGATTTATACCCTGGCCTTGGATGCCTTTTAATTACTGACCTTTTGAATTTGTTTTGGAATTAAATAATGCCGCTGGGTCTGAACATCTGCCTTTCAAGGAATGTATTACACTAAGACGTCTGCTGATTATTATGAAAACTTAAGTTTAACAGAGTCATCTGTATCTTGGTGTGGTGGAGTCTTCTGTCTTTTTTCTTCTGAACAGATAACCTCCAGATGAACTAACACTATGCCTACAAAACTATAACAATTTTAGATACAAAAATATAGAGCTTTCATTAGCTTCCAAAAACAATTGTAAATAACATTTAAATCAGGACTTAACCATGTGACACACAAACCATACGGGTGTGAACCGCTGGTTTGTTTGTCAAGCTACACTGGTTGTCTTGTGTGTGCCAGAGCTGCAGATCTATGTGCACAGGACATTAAAGCCTTGTTCATGCTCCACCTCCGCTCTGTGCGTGCATCTATGATGATCCCTTGGATAGGGCTGGTGTGCACACAGCTATATGTATGTATATGCTTCATTCTTGAGTCTATTCGGCCGAGTGTTTGCTGTTTTTTACCCCAAATTATCTTCTTGTTTCTGTAGTCTACTCTGGTTGTGTTTGTTTTAATTCATCGTCTTCCATAATGCTTTTTACTCATCTCTGGATGATCCAAAACCATAACCCTTGTTACGCTGCCATCCCCCATCTCCATACAAAGTGTAAGGAAATCTGTAATGCTCCGCACCGTGTATTTATATTTAAGTGTACATATGTATATTCACTGCTCTTATTTTCTTATCTTTTAAATTATTGCTCTAAGTGTTGTTATCCCTGTGCCATTGCAATCCTAGAATCTCCCCCATTGTGGGACCAATAAAGGCTCATCTTATTTTAATGTGGCTTTCATGTAAGCTTACAGCTTTTCTCAAATTTAAACACTTCCTTTCTAACTTTGCAACCTTTTCTCTTAATAGTTATTTTCTCCTAACAAATTTTAGATCTTTTCCTTGTAAATTTGCAAGTTCCTTTTCAGGAATTTGTGACATTTTGTAATATTTGGCAAATTTCCTCAATTGTGCAATTTCCTCCAAACCTTGCAGCTTTACCCTTATACCTTTTTGCATAAATTTTCAACCCTTGTCTTAACTTGTGATTGTAAATCAGCATTTTTATCATATTTTGCACCTCCATGCTCAAACCTTATGTTAAGTTAAAATGTCTATTGCAAGTCTTTAACAATGTTATTAGATTTCACCAGATTTGTAGAGATGTGCAAAAAATACAGTTAGGAGGGTCTGGGAACCTCCAAATATGTATTGGCCCTTAAATATTAAGGAGCCCTAAACCTGCCTCATTTCTCTTGGTCACTAGGTGGCTAGTTTTCTTGTAGCAAAAGTTCCCACTGCCTGATATTCTGTGGAATAATGACCTTTCAAGCGTCAAGAAATTTTCAGATTTTGGTCTTAGTTGCTAGCCTTTGTTTTATTAGATGTTTCTTAGATGGAGCATGGGTGAGCAATATAAGCTGCAGCTTCAGCCATCACGCTTTTTGGATAACTTATGTTGAATTGTGCAATCAGAGGATCCATTGTTTAATTTGACCCCGTTGGATTCCTCTTCCTTGATACATTGTTCTATTCCTTTAATGGAGCCTTCAAACCTTAGTGGACTAGTAACTTTTCTATCTGTTCCTGTCTTGACCTCTCATCTTGACCTCTCCCCCCTTGAAACAGAACGGCTTAATATCAAAGCCGGTTCTTTTTCAACATCCTGTAGGGAAGGATACCTGTTGTGTTGCTAATTTTGGGGGACCCCTTGGGGGCCCTTGTGGGTGTTTGAGCTCAGTGGCCAAATTGCTTAACATAGGAAGTATTAGTCCCACGGGGGCCTCTGACTATTCTGACCTCCTGTGGTCATGCAGCCGATACTGACAGGTCAACTTAGATGGGGCATGGGTATGGCTTTTTTGAAGATTGGTCATGTATTGTGTCTGCTCAGTATGTGGTCTCGGCACATCTCTAATATGGAAGGCAACAATACTGTATAGCTAGGTCTCCCTGGTGGGGGGGGCTGTTTTCACATCCTGCGAACATTCCTCTGTCCTGCATTTGTTTGACCCATCTGGCAAATTTCTCCCTTCCTTTCTTTTGATCTGTGATTGGGACCTTTGTCAACCTTCTAGCCCTTGTCTAGGATAGCGCCAACCCCAGGGAGCCAGGCTTACAGGCTAGAGACATTTCATATAGGTGTTAATCAGTCTCAACTGGTTGATACACACACAGGAATACAGTACAGATATCAACTGAGTGATGAATCACCCCACATTTCACAAGTGGAGAACAACAACCTTAATTTTCTACCAGCCTCAGCAGCTTGATACATATACAGGAATACTATACAATATCAGATGTGTGAGGACTCACTCTGCTGGTGTGCTCAATTGTTCCTCTTTTGACCCATTGTGTTGCTTTCTTTGATTGCTGGAGTGGGACAGCGAAGTGGAGGGAGGAGGGGGGCCACTGCGTGAAGGAGGAGGCAGCTGCTGGGGGAGGGGTCGTCCACAGCCAACACTGTCTCAAATTTAATGGAGAGAAACAAGCTATTAAACAGCGTGTTTTTGTCCTTTTCTGTTATATTGTGTTTATTGATTATTTTGCATTTGTTCTCACTGTTGCAGCATAAGTCTCTTATTCTTACGTTTTTTCTTCCTCCAATCGTTTCTCCATATTTTTGTCTTGCGTCCTGCACAAAACTTTAACATTTCATCAGTTTTCAATTTTCTTCAAAAACAAATTTCCGTTTCCATATTCTGCCCACTCTCATCTCCACAACAATAACTCCTATTTATTTTATTCATTCATATTTTCGTTTGTTGTATTTATTTAATTATTTTTGTATTTATAATTTAATTCATTTATATTTTTACTTATCTGCACCAACCTGCAATTTTTTATTTAAATTCTCTCACCTTTATATAGTGTAGGATTTCCTACAGTTTTGTTGAGGAATAAATCTTATTCTCCAGTTCCCTCTGCCTAATTTTAAAGTTGAACTTTTTATCTCTCTTCTCCAAGCTGAATGGCATGCTTTGCCTCACTATAGGCAAACCTGCATTCTAGCAGGCCCCTGAGGTCTTTGTTTTTTCACCATGCATGGAATTTTTAAAGCCTTCCTTTCAACCAGAGAGATAAAGTTCCAGATTTATTCTTAAGGTTTTAAGTTTTGTTGGCAGTAATTTCGTGAAATAGTGCACTTCCTATATTTGGCCACACGATGGAGGCACTGTGCCACAGCTTGAAGGTGATTCAAAATGGCGCCCTCGCATGTGCAGTAAATGGGACACGTGCAAAATGGCCCCTGAGCCTATTGTTCACAAACCATGTGCTTTTTTTTTTTTTTAAGTTTAAGAAAAATGGAGCACTGCCTCCTTAATCCCAGCTATACACACACTACCACAGCTTTACAACTTTAATTTAGCGCTTCATTTTAATGCTGTTACCTCAAATAATCCTCAGTAACCTGTTTTACCAATTTCACCTCCACTCGGTGGTGGGTCCATTCCTTTGTTCTGACCATGCGGTCCGGAGCCCGCCATTAGTTAAATCATTGTGGGAAAAAATTTTACTAAATATTCTCAGCTCCTGGTATTTCCCAACCCACACGTTTATCCCCTAAGGACACAAAATTTTACAGAAATCAGTTCTATTCTTATGAATGCATTCACTATTGTTGGAATAAAAGAATCTTATGCAATTCTGTAAGCTATTATTTTATACTTATGAGCAGACCCTCACTAAAAGTGGAAAAAAGATTCTTGCGGCTGCTTGTTACGTTACTCACTCATGCTGTAGTCTGAGATTCTTATAACGTATTAAGAGTACCATAGTTATTTTTTATACTTATGAGCAGACCCTCACTAAAGGTGGAAAAAAGATTCTTGCGGCTGCTTGCTACGTTACTCACTCATGATGTAGTCTGAGGTTCTTATAACGTATTAAGAGTATCTTTATATAAACTCACTGCTGCAACCGAAATCAGGCTAACCCTGGATTTCAATTTGGAAGACAGGCACGGCCGTTGCCTCCTATTGTCTTATCAATTCTGGGTACAGACTGCAACCCAGAATCTCGCTGATCCATTTAATCTTTTGTCAAACAGAGGGTATTTTCACTGAGGTCTCGGCAGATCCCCCAATGCACAAGCGGTACCGTGATTAACTCTAATCACAGCGGACACTTTCTCCCGTGGCCTCTTTTCGGCTACGAGAACAAGCGGTGTCTTGTGTTTAGCAAATTAAATGACCGCGGCCTCACTCCCAGAGTGGCATCGGGTCGAACACTTCCATGGCTTCCCCCGGCATCAGATTGCTAAAACCTGGCTCTTTTCATTTGGGAGACGAACCTGGGTGATTATTAGTCACCCTGGCATCCTAAGTCTCGTCATTTTGGCTCAGACTGAATCCAAAACGTTTCAAAATTTGGCGGACCATGCACCCGTCATACATGTCCATTGACCGCGGCCGTTCTATCTCAGACTGAAAATAGAACACGTGCACTCCCTTTAACTTTTCAAACTATTATTTAAACTTTACATGTGACTCCCAACCAAATGATAAATTTCGAGATCGGATATACCCCTTAATCAGACGACTGTAAATTTAGAATGGCCAAACTGCAGAAATTTGCGTAAAAAGGCTTTCTGCTTACCTTTTTGTTTCATTCAGGCGTCGCCACAGTCGACTAAAAAGGGCCCTTCCGATGTAGTTTTTTCAGGCTCGTCTCGGAATACGTGATTCAATCCGGGTCACGGCACCAATTTGTTAGAAAAATACCCGATTCTTTGATTGAAAGGTCCAAGAACAAACCGGAGATTTCTTCAATTTTAAGATGAAACATTTATTTAGAAGTCACATGTAGAGCAAGCAGCGCTGGGTGCAGCGTGACGCAGCTCCCTCTGGAGCATGGTCAGACTGAACCCCGACTTCCGGGTGCACGTTACAGTTATTCTCTCAGGTGGGGCGATCTACTACAATAGGAGGGGCTTATACGCGACCTTCTGATTGGCCAGTTTAAATGTGCTATCAAAAGAGTGTGTGAGAATGCTGTTTTTGGGTGTGTATCTAATGTGAAAGACCTGACTTAAAAGAGAGAGAAAAGACAGAGAGGGCTCTATACCTTTGTCTCATTCCTGTTATCAATATACCATAACATACTTGTTCATAAGCATGCAAAAAGAATTTGTATGGAATATGTGTAGAGCATAATGGGAGATCACCTACAGAATTATTATTCTGGCACTAACTATACCTTAACCCTTTCACTGCTAATAACAAATACGTTTTATTTTTGTCACAACCTTTTCTTCCCCGTCTTTTGCCGCCGTTAGTTTGCTCACGCCAACGGTTATAACCGGAAGTTCCTTCAAAATAAAAGCACCGAATATCAAACAGGAAGCTAACCGTAACTGATAGTACATAAAAGTAATAAGCTCCAAAATAAAATATAAGCAAATGAAGAAATGTACATAGGGTTATTTACACTGCATCTTCCAGGAATGTGAGAACATGCTCTATGTTGATCCATGGAAGGAGACCCAACTTACTAAGTAATTATGACTTCATTTCACAGTTCAATTGTTCAATTCAATTCAACTTTATTTATATAGCGCCATTTCACAACAACAGTCATCTCATAGCACTATCAACTGTAGGGGGGACCCCCACAGTTGCAGAAAGACCCCAGCAATCAGGCGATCCCCTGTGAGCAAGCACTTGGCGACGGTGGAGAGGAAAAACTCCCTTTTAACAGGAAGAAACCTCCAGCAGAACCAGGCTCAGGGAGGGGCAGTCATCTGCTGCGACTGGCTGGGGGGTGAGGGGATAGAGAAGAAGAAAAGAACAGACATGTAGAGAGCAAACAGCACGATGGGGACTCAATCTATGGGAGAGAACAAACAAATGTTAATGACCAGCAAAAAAAAAAAAATTTCATAGAGAGTGAGGAAAGGAGTGAGGCCCAGTGCATTACTGGAGGTCCCCCGGCTGACTAAACCTATTAGCAGCATAACTAAGGGAGGGTTCAGAAACACATGATCCCTCCCTAATTGTAGGCTATATCAAAAAGGTAGGTTTTAGCCCTATTCTTAAAAACAGAGATCGAGTCTGACTCCCGAATCCAGATTGGCAGCTGATTCCACAGGAGAGGAGCTTGATAACTGAAGGCTCTGCCTCCCATTGTACTTTTGGAGATTCTAGGTATTACAAGTAATCCTGCATTTTGGGAGCGTAGTGCTCTGTTAGGATGGTACGGTAGTATCAGATCTTTTAAATAAAAAGGAGCCTGATTGTTTAAAGCTTTGTAAGTAAGAAGAAGGATTTTAAACTTAATTCTAAACTCTATGGGAAGCCAATGAAGGGAGGCCAGAACCGGAGAGATATGATCTCTCTTTCTAGTACCTGTTAAAACTCTTGCTGCAGCATTTTGGATCAGCTGAAGACTTTTTAAAGATGTTTTAGGACAGCCTGATAATAAAGAATTACAATAATCTAATCTCGAGCTAACAAAAGCATGGATCAGCTTCTCAGCATCACTCTGAGACAAGATGCTCCTAATCTTGGCAATATTACGCAAATGATAGAAGGCAGTCTTAGAAACAAATTTAATATGTGAATTGAAGGACAAATCCTGATCAAAAATAACTCCAAGGTTCCTCACAGAGCTATTAAGAGAAAGAGTAACTGCATCCAAACTGAAAGTTTGATTTGGAAAGGAATTTCTAAGGTTTTTTGGACCAACAAGAATGACTTCAGTCTTATCTGAATTTAATAGCAGGAAATTACAAGTCATCCAAGCTTTGATTTCCTTAAGACAGGCTTCTAACTTGGCTAATTGATTAGTATCATCTGGCTTCATTGACAGGTATAATTGTGTGTCATCTGCATAACAATGAAAATGTATACAGTGCTTTCTAATAATGTTGCCTAACGGAAGCATATATAAACTAAAAAGAGTAGGGCCTAGCACAGATCCCTGTGGAACTCCATGACTAAGCTTTGAGCTGAAAGAAAACTCATCATTTACATGAACAAACTGGAACCTATCAGATAAATAAGATCTAAACCACTGCAACGAAGTTCCATTAAGTCCAACATAGTGTTCTAATCTATCAAGTAGAATATTATGATCAATAGTATCAAAAGCTGCACTAAGATCTAAAAGGACAAGTACAGAAACTAGTCCATTATCAGATGCACTGAGGAGGTCGTTAGTGACCTTCGCTAAGGCTGTTTCAGTACTATGATGGACTCTAAACCCAGATTGAAACTCTTCAAGTAAACCATTTCCCTGCAGGTGGTCAAATAATTGCGTAGCAACAACTCTAAGATTTTTGAAATGAAAGGGAGATTAGAGATTGGTCTATAGATAGCTAAAGCTCCTGGATCTAGCGTTGGCTTTTTGAGTAAGGGTTTAATTACAGCTGTTTTAAAAGCCTGCGGTACATGGCCTAAAGTTAATGAAGAATTTATTATATGAAGAATAAAGCTACCAATAAGTGGGAAGACTTCTTTAAATAACCTGGTAGGAATAGGGTCTAAAAGACAAGTTGAAGGTTTGGATGAGGAAACTATTTTGTCTAACTCACAAAGGTCGATTGGAGTAAACTCATCAAGACAGACATCAATAGAAGGAGTTGTATTAGTTACAGTATTTAAGTTAACTGTGGGAAAAATCTGATTGATTTTATCTCTGATGGATGAAATTTTATTATTGAAAAAGTTCATAAAGTCCTGACTAGTAAGCTCTAAGGGGATGCTAGCATTGACAGAGTCCTGACTCTTTGTCAACCTGGCTACAGTACTGAAAAGAAACCTGGGATTATTCTTGTTCTCTTCTATTAATGCAGAGTAATAACTCGTTCTAGCTTTTCTAAGAGATTTTTTATAAATTAAAAGATGATTTCTCCAAGCTAAATAGATTTCATCTAAATTAGTAGAGCGCCATTTTCTTTCTAATTGACGAGTCTTCTGTTTTAAGCTACGAGTTTCTGTGTTGAACCAAGGAGTTAACAATCTCTGATTAGACTTTTTCTTTTTTAAGGGGGCCACCAAGTCTAGAGCCTGATGCAGAGAAGCTGAAACACTATCCACCATGTTATCAATTACAGAAGGAGCAAGCTGTCTATAGCTTATTTCCGTTGTGTTGACACATGGCATAGAGGAAACAATCTGCATAAATTTGGAAACAGCATCATCTGAGAGGCATCTACTGTGATAATATTTTTCTTTAGGAGCCAAATAGTCAGAAATAGTAAAATCAAAGGTTAACAGACAATGGTCTGACAGTACAGGGTTATGAGGAGACACTACAAGATTTTCTATTTCTATGCCATATGTCAGAACAAGGTCCAATGTATGGTGGAGGTAATGAGTAGAATTTCCTACTTTCTGAGAAAACCCAATCGAGTCTAATATTGAATTAAAAGCCACATTAAGGCAGTCACTGTCTACATCTACATGTATATTAAAGTCCCCTACTATAATTATTCTATCAGATTTCAGCACTAAATCAGCTAAGAAATCAGCAAATTCGGATAAAAATTCTGAATAGGTTGATGGGGGACGATAAACTATGGCAAATAAAATTGGGTTTAACCTGAAATTGCTAAAGTGCCCAACACTGAGGACCAGGCCCTCAAAGGAATTATAACATGTTTTTTGCTTTACATTAACTAGTAATTTGGAATGGTAAATTATTGCTACTCCTCCTCCACGACCAGAACTTCTGGGATTTTGACAGTTTAAATAACCAGAGGGAGTTGATTTATTTAAACCAACATAATCCTCTTGCCCTAACCAAGTCTCTGTAAGGGAAATTAAATCAATCTGATGATCAATTAACAGATCATGGACTAACAGAGACTTGGGAGTTAGAGACCTAATATTTAATAAACCACATTTAATTTTTAAATTATGAGGAGGAACAGAGGCCAAATCATTCAATTTAGAGGCTTTATGTTTAATTTGAGTTTTACCAATATTTTGCTTTATCACTTTGGGATGCTTATACATTATGTTTTTATTTACTTTGGAGGGAGCAGACAACGATTCTCTGATGGGGAAGACGGGCTAAGTTGAGGGGTGGCGGATGAAGAGGAGCTGCAGAGAGGCGTGTAAGACTGCGACTCTGCTTCCTGGTCCCAACTCTGAGTAGTCAAGGTTTTGGAAATTTGGATAAAAAAGATGCCAGATTGTTAGATAAATGAGAAGCACCATCCAAAGTGGGATGAATGCTGTCTCATCTCATAAGACCAGGTTTTCCCCAAAAAGAGCTCCAATTGTCAATGTAGCCCACGTCAATTTTAGGACACCACACAGACAGCCAGCGGTTCAAGGATGATGAGCGACTAAACATGTCATCACTGGTCAGATTGGGGAGGGGCCCAGAGAATACTACAGTGGCACACATCGTTTTTGCAAAGTCACACACCGATTCTATATTAAGTTTCGTGACTTCCGACTGCCGGAGACGGATGTCATTAATGCCGGCGTGAATAACAATATCCACATAACAATTGTGGAGTATTTACAGTTACTTTTAGCCAGCATTTTCAAATTTTACTCAATGTCGCCTGCTCTGGCCCCAGGAATACATTGAACTATGGCCGCTGGAGTCTCTAGGTTCACGTTTCTGACTACAGAGTCGCCAATGATCAGAGTTTTTTCCTCAGCGGGTGTGTCGCTGAGCGGGGAAAAACGATTAGAAACGTGAACAGGTTGGTGGTGAACCGGGGCTTTGCGACTAGGCTTCCTTCTCACCGTCACCCACCCAGTTTCCTCGCTGCTGAGGAGAGCCGGGGAACCGCTGACAGTGGGACCTAAGCTAGCTAGCTCCGCTGCAGCTAATGGGCGTCCGTCGAGATTAACTGGCGCAGACGGTGTTTCAATGCAGCGGAGCCGGGATTCCAAATCAGACAACCTCGCCTCGAGCGCCTCAAAAAGACAACATTTATTACATTTACCGTTATCACTAAAAGAGGCAGAGGTGTAGCTAAACATCTGACAGAGAGAGCACACCAGAGGAGGAGAGGAAAGAGAGGTAGTAGCCATAGCTAGTGGCTAGCTAGTAGCTGGAGAGCAAACCACACAGGCACAGCAAAACAGGAAGTGACGATACGTTACCACAAGGAAGTGACGATCAGACCTTCTCTCTGTTAACCTGTTGTAACTTGTAACACAAGTTTGTAAATTATGCATGCCTCTCAGTCTGTTATTTTTCTAGATTGCCCACTTGAACATGTTGATACCAATCCCATCATTTCATTGTATTGTAAGGTATTCTTTGAAATATTACTATGTTATTCTTTAGTTAGTGTTGCTGTGTATGCTTCAATTGCAAAGTGTTGTATTAAAATAACCGAAAATTCATTTGTGCCTCTGTTGTATCTTATTACCTGCTGTAACTGGTCAAAATAGGCCATATTTGTTTAAAGTGGTCAATAAGATGAATGCAGTCATAATGGGGGAGACTTTAGCCATGAAATGTCATTTGCAATTATGATCAGTCATATCAAAGTAAATAATGTGCAACAACATTGATAAAACATCTAGTTATGAACCATTGTGGATGTTTGTTCCCCGTGTAAAGGTTGGTGTCCCTTTACATAGTGAACACCAAGTTGGTACGTATCATGGAGCGAAGTTTACTGGTACAGCTGGCTTCTTGCTTTCAGCAGTGTTTCTTTGGAGCATTTGTCATATAATGGAATGAATTTGAGTCTCCTAGAACTTGCATAAATCTGGGTTGGCACTTTTTTCTCTGCAAGTAGGTTAAAGTAAGCCACAAGTCTATAAAGAGACACTCAAAATTTCATTTTCATGAAAAGAGGCTTTAAATAGGTCATGCTATTTGGGAAAGTAGTCAGACTAGAGTACCTAACACATGCCAACTTTCAAAGAAGAAAGTGTTCTTGGCTTTTATGTACAAAACCATTTTTAGGTTTGGTGTCCCCTTTACACCAGAAAAATGAACACGTGTGTGCACACTCGCATGCTATCTGTTCCTGAACGCGAATGCCGTTATGAAAATAGTTAAGTTTCATAAACCTGACACAATTGGATAGTGATTAGTCAATTTCATGTGCAGATTTGATCAGTTTTAAATTTTGCCACCAATATCACACATTGGACCCCTAATAAATGGAATCACCCATATGCATCGCGAGTCATCCGATGATGCCCGAGTTCACAGGACGTCCTACGATGTTCAGGCGGAGATCATAGGCCGTCCTATGATGTCCTATGAACGTGACACACACACACAGATTTCTTGCTTTTATAGAGTGATGTTAAATGAAGTTTTAAGTATTTCTAACTGCATCTAATCCTCATGTTTTTATCATTTTTTTTAATTATTTATCTAACAGCCCCTGACATATTTATTCTTGTCCTAGGTTCCAGATAGGCCACAAGTGAAGGAAGTGCCACCCATGAAAGTAAACAAGCCAGCTATCACATGATTTTTTTGGCACACGGTACTGCACAGTGGACTCACAAGAGCAACGTAAGAAAGAGGAGGCGATTGCTCAATGGATCGGCTGCTCAGAGCTCCCTGCACTCATCCTCCCAGTAGAAGATGAGGATTTCATCATGACTCTGCAAAGCTGGATTCCTACCTGTATTTTTTTGTTAGAGGAATTCTAACTTAAAAAAAATAAGCTGAGGCAACGGCATTAATAAGATGAGGCAACATCAGAAGAGAAAAAGGGTTTATTCTTGCGCAATGAGTTTCACACACAGAAATACCAAGTAGAAAATGCATAAACATTCTGCTGAGAAATCCAGCTTAGAGACATGAGGTGCCTGCTTGTCAGCAGAATAATAAGACATCACGTGTACAGATAATTTAAGAACACAGTATTACTCTTTGACATATAGAAGGTCATGTCCCAGCAACTGACCGGCATCGAGTCTTAACTAAGGAGATACAGGGTCATGTGTTGACCTCAGAAGGCACATGCTGGTCACAAGATCAGTTATACAGAACAGTACACACTCAATTCAGAGAATCGGATACATATGGTAAAATGCAAATTCAGAATAATGATTAAATAAATGTCATGTCATCAGAATAACAATCAAAAACAGACTAGAAAAACGATTTTTCCATCATTTTTCATCAGATAAGGGTAAGATAACCGATTGTGTGAATTTTGAAATGAGTTGAAGACAAAATAAAATGTTTATTTTGGCTAATTTATGTTATATAAATAAGAGACAAATACAAATTTCCCTGACTAAAACTAGACTAAAATGTCAACAGTTTTCATAGACTAAAATAGTATTGACTGACTGAAACTAGACTAAAATGCAGACTTTTAGTCAACTAAAATGTGACTAAATTTAAAAAGGGTGGACATGACTTAATATGATAAAAACTAAAATGAGCATTTGACAAAAGACTAAAATAAAAAAGAGCTGCCAAAATTAACACTACTGACCACAGTCACATAGAAGCAAACCGAGACAGGCTGAGCAGTTGTCATTTTAGGTTCTCCAATTTTATTTCTCCATATAACAAGTGAACTAGAGCTAACTATTTATTCAGACAGACACTTCTTGATAAAGAAATATCCTTACAATTTAGATAGATGTACTTTATTGATGATCCCAAACTGGGAAATTACAGTGCAACAGCAGCATGACAGTAGACAACCAAACGACAGAAACACACACGACAAAGGGATTACCCATGGAAAGTAAAATTAACACGACTATAAAATCTATATACATCATAGCTTAATATATGATGATGACAAGTATAAACACATGAATCATTCCACTGCACAAAGAAGGACTATCGGGAGCAGAGTGAAAATGTGAGGTACCAGTTAGTCTGTAAGGTGCAGTGTGGCAGCATAGCTATGACGAGAATACAACATCATAGTGAGTTATTGTACAGTGAAATTGTATGTGTCAGGAAAGATTTCCTGTACCTGGCCGTTCGACAGCGAAGCTGTAGTAGTCTACTGGAGAAAATGCTTCGCTGTCTGTCTAGTGCGTGGTGGAGGGGTGATCAAGCTTTTTCAAGAACATCTTGTAAAATTCAAACTTTTAAAACCCTGAAAATACAATATTAAAATTCATACATTTGTAAGGATTTCCAGCACCCGTGGCAACCCTGGTTGTGATTTGGCACTCTGCAAATGAAGCCAATTTGAAAACAAATTAAGTGAACTGAGTTGATTGAGCAACAGCAACAGAGAAGAATAAGTCAGACATGAAATCAAAACATGGAGCATCTCTGCTTTCTTAATGAAATGTTGGTTCAGACATTTAAGGGATTTGAATCCAGTACAGCCTAATCTCAGGATGAGGTTGCATTAAATGAAAATTGTCCTTCATTGACACATTTTTCAGCAATGACAGAAAATTCTGGAAGCTCATTTGACAGATAACACTGAAGGTGATCTAATTAAAAAAAAAAAATTAAAATGACTTAATAGATAACAGAATTTTTACAACCCTGTCAAAATGACAGATAAAGTCGAGCACAACCTGTGTCTCAGGGTTTCTGAACTTGAACCTGTTGAACCTTGAACTTGGAAACCACATCATAATGAGGATCGTTGACGGCTGGCTCATCACATCAAAGCGTTATCTTGTCCACTTGTTGTTGTTTTTTTTTTATCTTTTTATTGATATTAGCTTTTTACTTAGTGTTAGCTTAGTGTTGTCCTAGCAGAAAGCCCACAAAAGGCACACAGGTGAATCAGACCCCGGCCAGGGCTGTTTTCACCAGGCTAGGCTATCCTGTTTTTAGCTAGCTAGCAATCCACTTCTTGCCTGGAACGTTATGACTCCATCCCCAACGTGTGTCAGCTGTGTGTCCCTCCTTAAGAAGGTTTCTGAGTTGGAAGTGAGACTCTACAACCTCTATAAGATTTGGGAGGCTGAAGATCACCTAGACACTATAATCCTCGGGAGAACAACTGCCCCAGCAACCGACTCACAGCTCACAGAGACGGCTACTTACCTGGGTGAATTCAGCACATCGCCATCCACTTCAACCCTTGCTCCGGTCTCCTCAGCTGTCCAGGACCCCAGCAATAAATACTGGCTTCAGCTTGGAGCTAAACCCAAAGCCCCAGGTGGTCTTTCACATCCTCAAAGCGCCCTGGACTTTGGTTGGGCCAACTAGCAAACATCGGCGATTGACCAGACACGGCCTCGCTTCCTCTCTTCCCTTGTTTTTTTTTCCCACAATATCTTTATTGAACCTTTTTTTTTTTTAAACAAACATGATACAAACAATCAAACACTAACACTAAAGTACTACAAAAAAAAAATGCACTAAAAACACCAACAACCACCAACAAAATCAAGTCTTCAACAATGCTCCTCTGTTTAGTCTAGACAATCCAATACATAAGTATACATATTATGTTCACCAGTTTGGAATTTACAAGGTCCACACACATCATTCACCTTCTTCTTCAAGAGTTATGTTTAAATTTTTTACATAATCAATAAAAGGTCTCCATATATTCTCAAACGCAATTTCCTTTGATTTCAGTATATATGTTATTCTTTCTAATGGAAGGTTTGTTAACATCTGTCTTAACCACTGAGTCACATCTGGTCTATGAGTCTTTTTCCATAATAGTGCAATACATTTTTTGGCATTAAGCAAACTGAGGTCTATGAATGTTCTTTCACTTTTATTAAAATTATGCTTTTCTGGGTACAGACCCAACAAAAACAGTTTAGGATTCAATATGATTTGTTTTGAGATTATTTTTTCAATTGTTACCCTCACCTCTTCCCAAAACATTCTTATTAATCTACATTCCCATAAACAATGAAATAGGGTTCCTTTACTTTCCATGCATTTTGTGCATGTATCTGGTATATTTTTGTTATATCTATTTAACTCCTCCGGTGTAACATACATCCGCATTAACCATTTGAAATGTATCAATTTAAGGCGTACATTTATTGATTTGGTTTGAGCTTCTGTACAAGCCAATTCCCATTGTTCCACTGAAATTTCAATTTGCAGATCTTCTTTCCAGTAGTTTAATCTTTTCAGTGAATTTTCACTTGAAGATAGTGTCAATGAGTTATAAAACTCTGAAATAATACCCTTTCTTTTACTATCTTTCATCATCATTTTTTCCAAGGATGAATAAATAGGTCGAGTGAGAGCTTTATTTTGATTTGATCAACCTCTCTTCCCTTGTTACTGGAAAACAGATTCGGCATCCTTTCCCTGGAAGATTTTCCCCACCTGGATGTCGATCATCCTCCCATGCCCCCCCCCCCAGCAGCGGCCCAAACCTGCAAGCCCTGGATTAAAACTACTTTAGGTGTGCCAAACAATACACCAGGTCCAAAAAGAAGAGAGCACATCACCCCGCCATCAGAACATCGGCAAAATTATCCACCATTTAAGAAACCACCGGCAAGGCCCCCCCAGATGACGTTGGTAATTGGTGATTTGATTATGAGGAACGTCAGAAGCAGGTACTGTGTCAATAAATTTTTTCCTGGGGCTAAAGTGTCAGACATCGAGGCCTTTACCCCTGACCTGCTAAATGAATACCCCAACGCTAAAACTGTCATTGTAAATTTGGATGCAACAACATCCCAGATGAAGCGTCAGAGATCTTAAAAGAGTGACTTCAAGAGCCTTCTGTCCACTCCAATGAACTGTGGCAGAAGTGTGTTTATTTCTGGGCCTTTGGCACCTTTCAGACAAGGCTGCAATTATTTTAGCAGAATTCTCAGTCTTAATACCTGGTTGTGTTCTACATGTCCTACTTTTAACATTGGTTTTGTAGACAATTTCAACATGTTTTGGAACTGCCCATCATTTATGAGGCCAGATGGCATCCATCCAAATAGACTTGGTGCAAGTGTTTTAAGGGACAATCTGTTCTATTCCATTCAGTGTTTTTTAGTACAGAGAGTGAAATCATTATTATATCATTATTAAGATAAGATAAGATAAGCCTTTATTAGTCCCACAATGGGGAAATTCCAGGATTGCAACAGCAGAGGGATAGCAAAATTCAGAGCAACAATCAGAAGGCAAGAAAAAACAAGAACACACACACATAATCATATTATTATATGATTATCAAGAGGGCTGGCTCTGTAATTGGTCTCAGACCAGAGACCTCTGAGACAGTGGTGGAGAGGAGAACACTAAATAAACTGCAATCCATCATGGACAATCCTGATCATCCCCTCCACCACACACTAGACAGACAGCAAAGCACTTTCTCCAGTAGACTACTACAGCTTCGTTGTTGAACGGCCAGGTACAGGAAATCTTTCCTGCCACATGCAATTTCACTGTACAATAACTCACTATGATGTTGTATTCTGGTATAGCTATGCTGCCACACTGCACCTTACAGACTAACTGGTACATCACTTTTTCACTCTGCTCCTGATAGTCCTTCTTTGTGCAATGGGATGATTCATGTGTTTATACGGGTCATCATATATTAAGCTATGATGTATATAGGTTTTATAGACGTGTTAGTTTTCACTTTCCATGGGTAATCCCTTTGTCTATCATGTGTGTGTTTCTGTTGTTTGGTTGTCTACTGTCATGCTGCTGTTACACTGTAATTTCCCAGTTTGGGATCGAGAAAGTACATCTATCCATCTATCTAAATTTGGTGTGTTAACTCACCTCGAAGTTCTTGGGTCTGCCAACCAGCCTTTCTTTGTTTCCACTTCTCATATTAATCCAAATAATCCTCACTGTTTAGATCAGTCATCAATTGATAAACCCAAAGAGATATGGTCTGTCTCCTGTTAACAAAAATATAACCCAAGACAAATACAAAATAAATTGACAAATTCACTCCTTTCTGCAGCTCCTTCTCATCCCCCACCCCTCAATTTAGCCCGTCTTCCCCCTCAGAGAACCTTTGTCTACTCCCCCCAAAGTTAATAAAAAATATAATGTATAAACATCCCAAAGTGCTTAAACAAAAAGTTGGTATATCTCAAATTAAACATTCATCCATCCATCTTCTTCTGCTTAATCCTTTTTGGGTCGTGGGGGTGGGGGCGCCTGGAGCCTATCCCAGCATCTTTGGGCGAGAGGCAGGGTACACCCTGGACAGATCGTCAGTCAAACATCAGGACTCAAAATTGAATGATTCGGCCTCTCTTCCTCCTCATAATGTGAAAATTAAATGCAGTTTGTTAAATATTAGGTCCCAAATCTCCCAAATCCCAACTAGTTCATCATCTATTAATTGATCATCAGATTGATTTAATATCCCTTACAGAGAAATGATGATTATGTTGGTTTAAATGAATTAACTCCCTCTGGTTATCTAAACTATCATAATCATAGAAATTCGGGTTGTGGAGGTGGAGTAGCAGCAATTTACCCTTCTAAATTAGGATAATAAGATAAGCCTTTATTAGTCCCACAATGGGGAAATTCCAGGATTGCAACAGCACAGGGACAGCAACAATCAGACCAACAATCAGAAGGCAAGAAAAAAAGGCAAGAGCAGCTAATATACATATGTACATATATATATATATATATATATATACACACACATATACAGACACACAGTGCAGAGCATTGTAGCTGGATGGAATAAATATACGAGTATATAAACACACAGTGCGGAGCATTGTAGCTAGATGGAATAAATATGTTGATATATAAACACCCACAGTACGGAGCATTGCAGCTAGGTGGAATAAATATGTAAATATATAAACACAGCAGCTGCAGTGATGCGGACGTTGTACCGGTCTGTTGTGGTGAAGAGGGAGCTTAGTTCTAAGACAAAGCTGTCGATTTACCAGTCAATCTACGTTCCTACTCTCACGAGCTTTGGGTAATGACCGAAAGAACGAGATCGCGGATACAAGCGGCTGAAATGAGCTTTCTCCGTAGGATTGCTGGACTCACCCTCAGAGATAGGGTGAGGAGCTCAGTCATCCGGGAGAGGCTCAGAGTAGAACCGCTGATCCTCCACATTGAAAGGAGTCAGTTGAGGTGGTATGGGCATCTGATTAGGATGCCTCCTGGACGCCTCCCACTTGAGGTGTTTCAGGCACGTCTCACTGGGAGGAGACCCCGGGGCAGACCCAGGACTCGGTGGAGAGACTATGTCTCCCAGCTGGTCTGGGAACGCCTTGGTATCCCCTCTGAAGAGCTGGAGCAGGTGGCTGGGGAGAGGGAAGTCTGGGCTTCTCTGCTTGAACTGCTGCCTCCGCGACCCGGACCTCCGGAAAAGCGGTAGAAGATGGATGGATGGATGGATGGATATATAAACACACACAGTGCGGAGCATTGTAGCTAGATGGACTAATATGTAGATATATAAACACACAGTGCGGAGCATTGTAGCTAGATGGAATAGATATATAGATATATAAATATAAACACACCCAGTGCGGAGCATTGTAGCTAGATGGAATAAATATGTAAATATATAAACACACACAGTGCAGAGCATTGTTGCTAGATGGGATGAAACAGCACAACCGTCTACTTAGTTATCCTACATGGTATGATTATGTGCCCAATCATATTCTCACCCTCCATAGCGACCGGTATTTTCCTAGTTGTATGCCGGAGGGGACCATTGTGTAAGTCTATTGCATCTTTTGCATTCAAAACTATTAGGTTGTTACGTCTTTTTGCTATCTCTGCGAGCAGCCCTGCTTAGGTTGTACAGTCTGACAGCCGTTGGTAGAAAGGACCTGCGAAACCTCTCGGTTATGCACCTGGGATGATGTAGTCTGCTGCTAAATGAGCTCCTCAGTGCATTCAGTATGTCCTGCATAGGGTGGAACTTGGACTCCAGCAGAGATGACAGTTTAATTACTAGTTAATGTAAAGCAAAAAACATGTTTGCATGTGGCAACATGGCTGCACGGTGGCGCAGTGGTTTAGCACTGTGGCAGCACAGTTTTACCCTCGGCCGGGGGACCGCGGGGATCATGAGATCGTGGGTTCGATCCCAGCCCCCGACCAACAGTGAGCTGTGTGGAGTTTGCATGTTCTCCCCGTGTTGCGCGGGTTTACTCCGGGATTTCTCCGGTTTCCTCCCGCACACCAAAAACATGTAGGTTTAGGGCGCTCGCGCACGCAGCGACCAGCAGCCGGTGGCTTGTCACCAGACTGCAAACCAAGTCTACCTACGGGTACAAATCAGTAACAAAAAAAAAAAAAAAAAAAATTTTTTAATTCCTTTGAGGGCCTGGTCCTCACTCTGGGGCATGTTAGCAATCTTAGCTTAAACCCAATTTTATTTGCTATAGTTTACCGTCCTCCCTCAGTCTACTCAGAGTTTTTATCCGAATTTGCTGAATTTTTAGCTGATTTAGTGCTGAAATCAGATAGAATAATTATATAGGGGACTGTAATATATGTTGATGTAGATAGTGACTGTCTTAATAAGGCATTCAATTCAATATTATAGACTCATTGGGGTTTTCCCAGAAAGTAGAAAATTCTACCCATTATCTCCACCACGCATTGGACCTTGTTCTGACTTAGGGTATAGAAATAGGAAATCTGGTAGGGCCTCCTCATAATCCTGTACTGTCAGACCATTGTCTGTTAACCTTTGATTTTACTATTTCTGATTATTTAACTCCTAAAGAAAAATATTACTACAGCAGATGTCTTTCAGATGATGCTGTTACCAAATTTTTGCTGACTGCCTCCCCTATACCATGTGTCAACACAATGGAAAAAAAAGATGGAGAGCTTGCTCCTTCCGTAATTGATAGCATGGTAGATAGTGTAACAGCCTCTCTGCATCAGACTCTAGACTTGGTAGCCCCTTGAAAAAAGAAAAAGTCTAATCAGAGATTTTGAATCCCTTGGTTTAACACAGAAACTCGTAGTTTAAAAACAGAAGACTCGTCAACTAGAAAGAAAATGGCGTTCCACTAATTTAGATGAATTATATTTTGCATGTTCTCCCCGTGTTGGCATGGGTTTACTCCAGGATTTCTCCGGTTTCCTCCCACATGCCAAAAACATGCAAGTTAGGTTAACTGGCATCAAACTGGGGATTCTAGATTGTCCTTAGGTATGACTGTGAGAGTGAAAGTTGTCTCTCTGTCTGTGTTGGCCCTGCGATGGACTGGCAATCTGTCAAGGGTGGACCCTGCCTCTCGCCCAAAGATGCTGGGATAGGCTCAAGCCCCCCCCGCCGTGACCCAAAAGGGATTAAGCGGAAGATGGATGGATGGATGGATGGATATTTAGCGTGGAGAAATCATCTCCTAATTTATAAAAAATCTCTTAGAAAAGCTAGAAGAAGTTATTACTCTGCATTAATAGAAGAGAATAAGAATAATCCCAGGTTTCTTTTCAACACTGTAGCCAGGCTGACAAAGAGTCAGGACTCTGTCAATCCTCGCATCCCCCTAGAGCATACGAGTCAGGACTTATTGAACTTTTTCAATCATAAAATTTTATCTATTAGAGATAAAATCAATCAGATTATTCCCACTGTAAAATTAAGTACAGTAACTACTACAACTCCTTCAACTGATATCTGTTTGGATAAGTTTACTCCAAATGACCTTTTATAGTTAGATAAAATAATCTCCTCATCCAAGCCTTCAATTTGTCTTTTAGACCCTATTCATACCAGGTTATTTAAAAAAAAGTCTTCCCATTTATTGGTAGCCGTATTCTTCAAATAATCAATTCTTCTTTAACCTTTGGTCATGTACTGCAGGCTTTTAAAATTGCTGTAATTAAACCCTTACTCAAAAAGCCAACGCTCGACCAAGGAGTTTTAGCTAACTATCGACCAATCTCTAATCTGCCATTAATTTCAAAAATCTTATAGAGTTGTTGCTACACAATTATTTGACCACTTACTGGGAAATGGTTTATTTGAAAAGTTTTAATCTGGGTTCAGAATTCATCATAGTACTTAAACAGCCTTAGTGAAGGTCTTTGATACCATCGATCATGATATTCTACTTGATAGATTAAAACACTATGTTGGACTAAATGGTAATTCACTGCAGTGGTTTAGATATTATTTGTCTGATATTAAGTTTATTCATATCAATAATAAGTTTTCTTCCAACTCTAAGCTTAGTCATGGAGTTCAACAAGGATCTGTGTTAGGGCCCTACTCTTTATTAGTTTATACAGTGGGGCAAAAAAGTATTTAGTCAGCCACCAATTGTGGAAGTTCTCCCACTTAAAAGATGAGAGAGGTCTCCAATTTTCATCATAGGTATACCTCAACTATGAGAGACAAAATGAGAAAAAAAAATCCAGAAACTCACATTGAAGGATTTTTAATGAATTAATTCAGGTTCAGGTTACTTTATTTGTACCCGTAGGTAATTTGTTGGTACATTCCTCGGTAAAATAAGTATTTGGTCAATAACAAAAGTTCATCTCAATACTTTGTTATATACCCTTTGTTGGCAATGACAGAGATCAAATGTTTTCCGTAAGTCTTCACAAAGTTTTCACACACTGTTGCTGGTATTTTGGCCCATTCCTCCATGCAGATCTCCTCTAGAGCAGTGATGTTTTGGGGCTGTCGCTGGGCAACATGGACTTTCAACTCCCTCCAAAGATTTTCTATGGGGTTGAGCTCTGGAGACTGGCTAGGCCACTCCAGGACCTTCAAATGCTTCTTACAAAGCCACTCCTTCGTTGCCTGGGCGGTGTGTTTGGGATCATTGTCATGCTGAAAGACCCAGCCACGTTTCATCTTCAATGCCCTTGCTGATGGGAGGTTTTCACTCAAAATCTCACGATACATGGCCCCATTCATTCTTTCCTTTACACGGATCAGTCGTCCTGGTCCCTTTGCAGAAAAACAGCCCAAAAGCATGATGTTTCCACCCCCATGCTTCACAGTAGGTATGGTGTTCTTTGGATGCCACTCAGCATTCTTTCTCCTCCAAACACGACAAGTTGAGTTTTTACCAAAAAGTTCTATTTTGGTTTCATCTGACCATATGTAATTCTCCCACTCCTCTTCTGGATCATCCAAATGCTCTCTAGCAAACTTCAGACGGGCCTGGACATGTACTGGCTTAAACAGGGGGACACGTCTGGCACTGCAGGATTTGAGTCCCTGGCGGCGTAGTGTGTTACTGATGGTAGCCTTTGTTACTTTGGTCCCAGCTTTCTGCAGGTCATTCACTAGGTCCCCCCATGTGGTTGTGGGATTTTTGCTCACCGTTCTCGTGATCATTTTGACCCCACGGGGTGAGCTCTTGTGTGGAGCCCCAGATCAAGGGAGATTATCAGTGGTCTTGTATGTCTTCCATTTTCTAATAATTGCTCCCATAGTTGATTTCTTCACACCAAGCTGCTTACCGATTGCAGATTCAGTCGTCCCAGTCTGGTGCAGGTCTACAATTTTGTTTCTGGTGTCCTTTGATAGCTCTTTGGTCTTGGCCATAGTGGAGTTTGGAGTCTGACTGTTTGAGGTTGTGGACAGGTGTCTTTTATGCTGATAACGAGTTCAAACAGGTGCCATTAATACAGGTAGCAAGTGGAGGACAGAGAAGCCTCTTAAAGAAGAAGTTACAGGTCTGAGAGCCAGAAATCTTGCTTGTTTGTAGGTGACCAAATACTTATTTTACCAAGGAATTTACCAATTAATTCATTAAAAATCCTTCAATGTGATTTTCTGGATTTTTTTCCCCTCATTTTATCTCTCATAGTTGAGGTATACCTATGATGAAAATTGGAGACCTCTCTCATCTTTTAAGTGGGAGAACTTGCATAATTGGTGGCTGACTAAATACTTTTTTGCCCCACTGTATATGCTTCCATGAGGCAACATCATTAGAAAGCACTATATACATTTTCATTGTTACGCAGATGACACACAATTATACCTGTCAATGAAGCCTGATGATTGTAATCAATTAGGCAAGTTAGATGCCTGTTTTAAGGAAATCAAAGCTTGGATGACTTGTAATTTTCTGCTGTTAAACCCAGTTAAGACCAAAGTCATTCTTGTTGGTCCAAAAAACCTTAGAAATAGCTTTCCAAATCAAACTCTTAATTTTGATGAGGCTATTCTTACTCTGAATAGTTCTGTGAGGAACCTTGGAGTTATTTTTTTTTTTTTTTTTTTTTTTTTTTTTTTTTATTTAAGTTTTTGTAAAGGGTATACAGGTCGTTACAGCAATGCAGTGTTTACATTTTCATCACATGTTCCCTTATTTTCTGATATCTGACAACATTGGAAGATTAATTCTTACAACACCCCTTTTTTTTTTTTTTTAAAGTGAAAGAAAAAGTGAAATTAAAGAGAAAAAAAAAAACAAAACAAAAAACAAAAAAAAACCAAACAAACCAGTAAAAAACAAACAAAAAGAAAAAGTAAGTAAATAAAGATAAAAGAGCATCTGAGTAGCATTGGAACAAAGAGCGGAACCATTATTGAAATGGTATTTGTCAAAGATTAGATCTAATGGAAGACACATATGCGGTCCAGGGTTGCCAAAAGTTCATGAACCCATCCATGTCCTGTCTCAGTGCGAATGTCAACTTTTCCATCGAGTAAATGTCTTGGATCACGTTAGTCCAATCTTCAGGTGTAGGACAGTCCTTCAACATCCATTTTTTAGTTAGAGCTTTTTTGCTTGCCAATATTAAAACATTGAATAAGTATTTTTCTCCTCGTCTTTCCAGTGAGTCCGGTAGTAAACCCAAATACAAAGTTACAAAAGAAAAGGGAACTGTAATTTTGAATATTTTCCCCAATATTGTCTGTACATTGGTCCAATATTGGTGGATAACTGGGCATGACCAAAACACATGAAAATGATTTGCAGTCTTTTCACCACACAAGCGCCAACAGTTCAATCCCTTATGGGTAAATTTGATTTGTGCAGGTGTTCTGAAAAATCTTGCCAAGTTTTTCCATCCAAATTCTCTCCACTGCAGGGATGAGGTACTTTTCCATTGCTGTTTATTTAGCTTTTCCCATATTTCCAGATGTAAAGTGAAATTCCCCTCTTTTTCCCATCTCTCTTTTATATAAGATGTGTTGTCTCCTTTTAAGTCTTGAAGACCTTGGTATATTTTAGAAATGTATCCGATCCCTGGGATCCCTTTATATGCCATTAAGAAGACCTTCAGAACACCTGACTGGGCCCTTTCCAAAACCTCCTTTTTAAGTATATTGTTTATGTGGTGTCTAAGCTGGAAGAACCTGTAAAGGTCTTGATTTATTAGGCCTTGTTTTTTCAAATCTTCAAAACTTCTTAAGATTTGCCCTTTAAAAAAATCGTAATATTTTATCAGCCCCTTCTCCTTCCACTTTTTAAATCTGGTGTCTGTTTTATTAGGAGTAAAGTCCTGATCATAGGCGATCCATTGCAGAAGTCGATAGGGCTCTTTAGTTTGATTCTCTCTGACTATCTTAAACCAAATTTTTAGCGGGGTCTCTATCCACGGGTTAGTGTTATTCAAAAGCTTAGGTAAGACATTGTTCCCTATTATCGCCTGTAGGGGGATGTCACTTGTTATTTGGCATTCGATCTCCTTCCATTGTGCAGAGTAGACTGGGTTACATATCTCTACTAAAGTTTTAATTTGTGCGGCTTTAAAGTAGTCCCTGATATTTGGCAGCGCGAGCCCACCTTTGTCTTTGTTTAGCTGTAGGGTTCTATATCTGATTCTAGGTCTCTTGCCCTGCCATATGAATCTTGAGATCCTTCTGTCCAGCTCCTGCCATGTTTTTTTGGGAGGTTCTACCGGTATTGTTTGGAAAAGGTATAGAAGACGTGGAAGTATATTCATTTTGACTGCTTCAATTCTTTGTGCAATACCCAAGAATGGTATCATATTCCATCTTGCTAGGTCAGATTTTATTTTTGTCACCAGTGGATCATAGTTTAGTGATATAATTTTGTTGAGTTGTTTCGGGATATTGACCCCCAGATATTTCATAGATTCCGACTCCCAGTTAGTTTTGAGTTTGCTTAGTGAATAATGATTTGGGTCATAGTTGAATGTTAAAACTTGGGTTTTATGCATATTTAATTTGTACCCCGATAAATCTCCATACTCTGAAAAAACTGAGGTTAGTTCTGGTAAAGAAGTGTCCGGCTGCCCTAGGTATATTAAAATGTCATCAGCAAAGAGTGCTATTTTATGTTCCTTCTGACCAAGTGTAATACCTTGAATTTTTTGGTTTTGTCTTATCCATTGGCTCAGAGGTTCTATGAAGATTGCAAAGAGCAGTGGAGACAGGGGGCAGCCCTGACGACATCCTCTTTCCAGTTCAAAAGATGATGATAAATTACCGTTAATCCTTATTTTAGCTGTTGGTTTTTTATATAATGCCTGTATAGTTCTAATGAAGTTGTTATGAAAATTGAAACTGGATAAGATTCTGTATAGAAAAGACCAGTCAACCGAATCGAATGCTTTTTCAGCATCTAATCCTAATATGACTGCATTTAAGTTATATTTTTTTATATGATGAATTATGTGTAAAGTGCGTCGAATGTTGTCTTGTGTCTGTCTTTGTCTTATAAAACCTGTTTGGTCTAAATGAATTAGGTCTGTCAGTATATTCTCTAACCTTTTGGCAAGGATAATGGTAAAAAGCTTATAGTCCTGATTTAGTACACTGATTGGTCTGTAGTTGGAGCACTCTAGTTTATCCTTTTCAGGTTTAGGTATAACTGCAATGACCCCTTCTCTCCAGGAGGGGGGGATTTCCCCTGTGTGGAGGACATAATTAAATGTTTTCAGGAGGAGAGGAGATAGTTGCTGTTTAAAGGTTTTGTACCACTCTGCTGTATAGCCATCAGCTCCTGGGGATTTGTTAGCTTTAAGTTTCATAATTGCTTTTTCCAATTCTTTAGAATGTATTTCTGACAGTAGTGTTTTATTTTGTAACTCCGTAAGTTGGGGAAGGTTTAATGTGTTTAGGAATGCCTCGGATGCGTTTTTATGTTTTTTTTGGGAGTATAAGTTCTTATAGTAATTCTCGAAGTTTTTAAGAATATCCTGAATTCTGAATTTTATTTCCTTTGATACTGGGTCTCTGATTTTGTAGATTGCTCTTTCTGTTTGATGTTTCCTCAATTTATAGGCTAGCAATTTTGCCGATTTACTGCCTGCTTCATAGTATTTTTGTTTCAGAAATGTAAGTTTCTTCTGGATTTCTATTGTGTAGATCTCATTTATTTGGTTTTTAATTTCCTTAATCTTGAGCGAGTCAGTAGAATGAGTGTTGCCTTTGTGTTCTTTTTCTAGGTTCCTAAGTTCTGACTCTAATGTGGATAGTTTTTCTAGTCTTAGTTTCTTTTGGGTTGCCAGTTTTGCAATAATCTTTCCTCTTATTACAGCTTTACATGCATCCCACAGTATTAAAGGGGATACTTCTCCATTATCGTTATCTTCCAAATATCTGAGAATATCTGACTCCAATTCATCTTTCAATGGTCCTTTCAGGACATTTGAATTTAACCTCCAAGAAAATGTATTATTTGTGTATTTTTGGATATTTAAGTCCATGTAGATCGGACTGTGGTCGGAGAGATCCATCAGTCCTATTTTACATGTTTTTACTCTACCAATGTCTCTATTAAACATAAAAAAATAGTCAATCCTTGAGTAAGATGAATGTGGAGTTGAGTAAAATGTATAGTCTTTTACACTGGGGTTGAGTTCCCTCCACACATCACAGATTCCCATTTCTTTTAGTAGCATCCGAGTCTTCCTGTTTTGGGTGTTATTTTGATGTGGGGAATTACCAGAAGCATCCCAGTATGGATTCAGTCTAAGATTAAAGTCCCCACCACATATCACTAAACCTTGAGCTTTAGTTATCATTAGGTCGAATACATTTTTATAAAATTTCCAGTTAGCCCCTGGGGGAGCATACACATTCAGCAGGGTGATATCTTCTCCCTCTAGCCGCCCAGTTACCAAACTGTATCTCCCTTCTTTATCTTTGTGTTCTGATTTTTTTTCAAATGTAATTTTGGTTGATATCAATGTCGCTACTCCCCTCCTCCTCCCTGATTTATATGAAGATGAAGAGATCATTTTAAACCCTTGTCTACTGAGTTTATTGTGTTCCACGTCTGTTAGGTGGGTTTCTTGTAAAAGTATTATTCCTGCTTTGTCTTTTTTCATTTTGCCTAGAATCTTGGATCTTTTAACTGGATTCAGGATCCCTTTTACATTATATGAAATTATTTTGGTTACACCCTGTTTCTCCATTGTGTTGTTTTGTTTAGTATAACTGTGTGGTGGCCCTCTTTTGTGCTACTCAGAAACTGAAAGAACATTAAAAACAAGAAAAACATTAAGAACATAGTGTAAAAAACTTTAAAACAAAAAACTGTCAAAAGAACTTCCTGAGCTGAGGTCTTTTTAAAGACCCTGTAAGAGCCTTGATGGAGTGAAGGCTCTGAGGGAAATTCCTCAAACTCTGTTACGTGTTGAGGGCCCTCTCGTACCACTGAAAGTAGTCCCATGCTTTTAACGTGAGTTTCAGAACCCAATCCAAACTTGTAATGATTTTTTTTTTTTTTTTCCTTTTATGCCTAAACCCTGTGAAATTGTGTGCACCCTCCCACCCCCATCACATCAAACATTCACGCAAAAACAGTATTTGTTAGTATGAGCAGAACATGTGGATTATTGTCACATTTCTATTTTAACAAGTTTTTTTTTTTTTTTTTTTATTACAAAGACTTATTTGTTTCAAATAATATGATTGTTCCATGAAATGTTTTACCACATGCTGAATATGCATCTCCTTTAATGTTTGTTACCTTGTATGAGGGGGGTTGGATGTGCGGATTGATTCAAGAGAAAGGAAAAAAAAAAAAAAAAGGTCGCTATTCCAACCTGAAAACGGATAGTTTATCCGCGACGCTCTGGTGCTGGGTTTCCCGCTGCTGGTCCGTGGATTTTGAGGGTCTTTGTGTTGTCCATGTTTGCGCTTTGATCTTCTCACTCGGGTCTGCTGCGGGTTTAAACACCGTTACCGGGAGCCCTCTTCTCGCCATGTCAGCTGTTGCTTCTTCCGCCGAATTATAGAGACACGTTTCATCGCCGTAGAAGACCCTTAACTTCGCAGGAAATGGTGTCTGAAAGCGCAATTTCTTCTCTCTTAACACCTTTTTCGCGTCATTGTATTCCCTGCGCTTTTTAAGGACCTCCGGGGCGTAATCGTGTTCCACGTAGACTTTTCTCTCCTGGTGCATAAATCCTTTTTTCTGCCAGGCCAGTCTTACAACCTCTTGTTTTATTTTGAAATTGGAAAATCTTACCAACACCGAACGTGGGGGCGCTTCCGCCGCCGGCCTAGCGGCTAATGAACGATGTGCCTTTTCTATCTTCAAGTCGGTGGTTTGTGGAATATCCAATTTCTCTCTTAGTAAGGATTCCACGCATTCTGCCATTGAGTTAAAACCATTTTCGGTTCCTTCTATCAGACCATGAATTCTTATGTTGTCTCTTCTTTGTTTTCCTTCTTGGTCGGTTAGCTTAGCCTCTATAGCTGCTTGTCTTTTGCGTAGGTCCAGCACAGAATCTTCGAGCACTTTTATTCGATCCTCTGTTTCCAAGATTCGGTTCTCGGCCTGGTCCACTCTGCTGTTTGTCCTTTTCAATTCTTCTCTGAATTCCCGAAATTCGGCCGTAACATCTCGGCGAAATCGTCGTAGTTCCTCAAATAGTGATTTCAGGCTAACCCTTTTGTTAGCTATCACCAGCTCCTCGTCTTCTGAACGGGGATCTTCCAGTTCAGATTCTCCGGCCGATACGTGTCCTAGCCTGGAGAATTTCAGTTTCTTCTGTTTTCCTTTAGACATGATGATTTTGTCTTTTGATTTTCACTCCTCCAAAAATCCGTTAAGTTTGATTTTCAAGGTGTTATCCTGGATTGAGTCTGAGAGCTTCAGTGTTAAGCTGCAGTCGCCATGGCGTCCAGACCGGAAGACTGCCTTCTATCATCTGTGCAATATTGTCAAGATGAGGAGCATCTTGTCTCTGAGGGATGGTGAGAAACTGATCCAAGCTTTTGTTAGCTCAAGATTAGATTATTGTAACTCGTTATAATCAGGTTGTCCTAAAATATCTTTAAAAAGTCTTCAGTTGATCCAAAACACTGCAAGAGTTTTAACAGGAACTAGAAAAAGAGATCATATCTCTCCGGTTCTGGCCTCTCCTTCATTGGCTTCCCACAGAGTTTAGAATGAAGTTTAAAATCCTTCTTCTCACTTACAAAGCTCTTAGTAATCAGGCCCCCTCTTATATGAAAGATCTGATATTACCCTACCATCCTAACAGAGTACTACACTCTCAAAATGCTGGATTACTTATAATACCTAGAATCTCAAAAAGTACAATGGGAGGAAGAGCCTTCAGCTATCAAGCTCCTTTCCTGTGGAACCAGTTACCAATCTGGGTTCGGGAGTCAGACAAGATCTCCGTTTTTAGGAGCAGGGTAAAAACCTTCCTCTTCAATATAGCCTACGATTAGGGAGGGATCTTGTGTCTCTTACCCCCCCCCCCTTTGTTTTGCTGTTAACAGATTTAGACTGCCGGGTGACCTCCAATAATGTACTCTGCTTCTCTCCGTTAATGTTTGCTCTCTTTAAGTCTGTTCTTTCCATCTTCTCTATCCCCTCACCCCCAGCTAGTCGCAGCAGATGACTGCCCCTCCCTGAGCCTGGTTCTCTGAGAGGTTTCTTCCTGTTAAAAGGGTTTTTTTCCTCTCCACCATCACCAATTGCTTGCTCACAGGGGGATTGCCTGAATGCTGTGATATTTCTGCAATTGTGGGGTTTCCCCTACATTTGAAAGTGCCATGAGATGACTGTTGTTTTGATATGGCGCTATATAAATAAAGTTGAATTGAATTAACAACAGCAGGAGCTTCCTGACTCACAAGAGGTCAAAGTCTATATAAAAAGGTGTCTCACTTTCAACTGTACTATGGATCATTCCATGTGATTTTAAGAGATTCAGTCCAGTAAAAGCCTTTCCACATTCAACACATGGGTTTATTTAACTTGACTGTGGGGAGTTGATGTTGTCCCGAGTTACTTTTCTTCATAAAGGTCTTCAAACATTGACCACATACAGATGGATTACCTCCAGTGTGGATGAGTTCATGTTTTCTTATGGTGCTCATCAGAGTAAAGGCCTTTCCACACTGACCACACACAAACTGCTTAACACCAGTGTGGATGAGTTCATGTGCTCTTAAGGTACTCATTCGAGTAAAGGCCTTTCCACAATGACCACACACAAATTGCTAAACACCAGTGTGGATGAGTTCATGTTTTCTTAAGGTACCCATCAGAGTAAAGGCCTTCCCACACTGACCACACACAAACTGCTTAACACCAGTGTGGATGAGTTCATGTGCTCTTAAGGTACTCATTCGAGTAAAGGCCTTTCCACAATGACCACACACAAACTGCTTAACACCAGTGTGGATGAGCTCATGTTTTCTTAAGTTACTCATCAGAGTAAAGGCCTTTCCACACTGACCACACACAAACTGCTTAACACCAGTGTGGATGAGTTCATGTGATCTTAAGGAATTCATCAGAGTAAAGGCCTTTCCACACTGACCACACACAAACTTCTTAACACCAGTGTGGAAAAGTTCATGTGCTCTTAAGGAACTCATCAGAGTAAAGGCCTTTCCACACTGACCACACACAAACTGCTTAACACCAGTGTGGATGAGTTCATGCATTCTTAAGGTACTCATCAGAGTAAAGGCCTTTCCACACTGACCACACACAAACTGCTTAACACCAGTGTGGATGAGTTCATGTCTTCTTAAGTTACTCATATGAGTAAAGGCCTTTCCACACTGACCACACACAAACTGCTTAACGCCAGTGTGGATGAGTTCATGACTTCTTAAGGAACCCATCCGAGTAAAGGCCTTTCCACAATGACCACACACAAACTGCTTAACACCAGCGTGGATGAGTTCATGTGCTCTTAAGTTACTCATCACAGTAAAGGCCTTTCCACACTGACTACACACAAAGTGCTTAATACCAGTGTGGTTGAGTTTATTAACACCAGTGTGTTTGAGTTCATGTGTTCTTAAGTTACTCATCTGATTAAAGGCCTTTCCACACTGACCACACACAAACTGCTTAACACCAGTGTGGATGAGTTCATGTCTTCTTAAGTTACTCATCACAGTAAAGGCCTTTCCACACTGACCACACACAAACTGCTTAACACCAGTGTGGATGAGTTCATGTTTTCTTAAGTCACTCATACGAGTAAAGGCCTTTCCACACTGACCACAAACAAACTGCTTAACACCAGTGTGGATGAGTTCATGTGACCTTAAGTGACTCATCAGAGTAAAGGCCTTTCCACACTGACCACAAACAAACTGCTTAACACCAGTGTGGATGAGTTCATGTCTTCTTAAGGCACTCATCAGAATAAAGGCCTTTCCACACTGACCACACACAAACTGCTTAACACCAGTGTGGATCAGTTTATGCGTTTTTAAGGTACCCAACAGTGTGAAACCTCTCCCACATTCTTCACAGAAGTATGGTTTATCTCCAATGTGGTGTTTTCTCAGTCTTCTTTTTCTACTCTTGTCACTGAGTGATTTAGCTTTGTTTGTTGTGGTTGGAGGATCTTCATCTTCCTGAAGCTGCTGAGGTTTCACTCGATTTTTCCTTTCATGTTCCTGTCATAACACAAAAAAGAAAAAACAGGCTGTGAACATACAGTGCTGTGAAAAAGTACTTCAAAAAAGTATTCCACACATTCACTGATGTGGAAACCTTCTTGTCTATCAACTTGATATTGAAACATTTAATGTTTGATGGAAATATTCATCGTTCAAATATACCAAAACTATATGAGAAGTACAATTACTTTTAATAAGTAATTGACTGCATTCACAATTATTTTCCAAGATTCCAAAAATCGCACCGCCACGCCATGTCGATATGATTGTATTAATAAAAATATATGAAGCAATGACTTTCCGCAAGCGTGCACACGAACAACGCACGTGGCCGTCATCTGCGAGGAGCCGGCCATTTACGTCTGCATTAAGTGGCCAGGAGCCACTTCGTCGGCCTCCGTCGGTCTATGATGACCATGGAAGAGAATCCTAAACGTCTACTCTGCTGGAACAGCACTGCCTGTGGCTGAACAGGCTGATGCGCGAATGACAGTCCCTGTCACACAGGTCACACTTGTGGGTGGTCTCCGTGCTGCTGGGTCTGTGGCGGTTCTTCCTGCGGGTCCTTTTTTCATCTGCTGCAGCAGTCAGTCTCTCTTCACCCGCCTTGAGCTGTCTGGTCAGGGTGCCTCTCCATTTGGAGCGGTCCGTTGCAAGGTCCTCCCAGCGCTCTGTGTTGATATCCAGGGCCTTCATGTCTCTCTTGCTGACGTCTCTAAAGTGCAGCTGTGGGTGGCCAACATCTCTCCTGCCAGTCGCCAGTTCTCCGTAGAGGACGTCTTTGGGGATTCTGCCATCCTCCATACGGTGAACGTGACCTAGCCAGCGGAGCCTGTGCTGCCTGAGTAGAGTGAACATGGAGGGAAGGCCGGCGCGGGACAGAACTTCTGTGTTGGGCACTTTGTCCTGCCAGGATATGTCCAGGATGTGGCGAATGCAGCGCAAGTGGAAGGAGTTCAGTCTCTTTTCCTGCCGGGCGTACGTTGTCCACGTCTCACTCCCATAGAGCAGTGTGCTGATGACGCAGGCGTTGTACACTGCCATCTTCGTCTTGACAGAGAGTTTGGGATTCTCCCACACTCGTGTGGTGAGGCGAGCGAGTGTGAAGGCTGATTTTCCAATCCTCTTGTTGATCTCTGTATCAAGGGAGAGGTTGTTGCTGATCGTGGACCCCAGGTACGTGAACTGATTCACGACCTCCAGCTTGTAGTCGTCAATGGTGATGGTTGGTGGTGCTTCCGTGCCTTGCGCCAAGACGTTAGTCTTCTTCAGGCTGATGGTAAGCCCGAAGTCCTTGCATGCCTGGGAGAAGCGGTCCATCAGGGTCTGAAGCTCCTGCTGTGTGTGGGTTGCGACTGCAGCGTCGTCTGCGAACAGCATGTCTCTGATTAGAGCCTCGCGTACTTTGGTTCTGGCTTTCAGGCGGGCGAGGTTGAAAAGCCTGCCGTCAGATCTTGTGTGCAGGTAGATTCCCTCTGTTGCTGTGCTGAAGGCATGCCTCAGGAGCATAGCAAAGAAAATCCCAAAGAGGGTTGGCGCAAGCACACAGCCCTGTTTCACTCCGCTGCGTATGATGAATGGCTCTGAGACGTTGCCATCGTGCTGCACTATCCCCTGCATGTTGGTGTGAAACGATTCGATGAGGCTTTGCAACTTTGGTGGGCATCCTATCTTTGGCAGGATCTTGAAAAGGCCCTCTCTGCTGACCAGATTGAACGCTTTGGTGAGGTCGATGAAGGCGACGTACAGAGGCATGTTCTGTTCTCTGCATTTCTCCTGGAGTTGGCGGATGGAGAATATCATGTCTACCGTCGATCGCTCAGCGCGGAAGCCACACTGAGACTCGGGGTAGACACGTTCGGCAAGCTTCTGTAGACGAACGAGAACAACTCGTGCGTAGACTTTGCCAACAACGCTGAGGAGGGAAATGCCCCTGTAGTTGTTGCAGTCGCTTCTCTCCCCTTTGTTTTTGTAGAGGGTGATGATCTTGGTGTCCCTCATGTCCTGTGGTACGGCACCTTCCTTCCAGCACTGGCAGAGGATGTCATGCAATGGCAGCAGTAGGGCGGTCTTGCAGTGCTTGATCAGGTCAGGGGGTATGCCGTCGTTGCCGGGTGCCTTGCCAGCGGCCAAGCTATCAATGGCCTTACTGAGTTCGTCGATGGTTGGCTCAGCGTCAAGTTCGTCCATGGATGGCAGGCAGTCGATGGCATCAAGGGCTGACGGTGTCACGGTGTTCTGTCTAGAGTAGAGGTCGGAGTAGTGTTCCACCCATCTCTCAATCTGCTTGTTCTTCTCTGTGATCATCTCCCCAGTGGAGGATTTGAGGGGGGCCGTCTTGCTCTGAGCCGGACCAAGTGCTTTCTTGATGCCATCGTACATACCACGGATGTTCCCTGTTATGGCAGCGGTTTGAATGTCTTGGCTGAGTTGAGTCCAGTACTCGTTGGCACAGCGCCGAGCAGTCTGCTGAACTTTGCTTCTCGCAGCCCTGAGAATCTGGAGATTCTTCTCGTTTGGGTACTTCTCGTACTCAGCAAGTGCTGAGCGCTTGGCTTCAATGACGGGGGTCATCTCGGTCAACTTGGCATCAAACCAGTCCTGTGACTTCGAGGTCTTCCTCCCAAAGGTAGCCAAGGCTGTGCGGTGGATGGTGTTTCGCAGCTCTTCCCACTTCTGCTTTGCAGATTCTCCTCCTTGTGGTACACCAAGTTCCTTCTCAAAGGTGGAGGCAAACTGCTCAACAAGTTCTGGTTGGGCCATCTTGCTGGTGTCAATCCGTGCCTTTCCAGGTTGTCTAGCACGATGGAATTTCTTCAGCTGCAGCTTGACCTTGCAACACACCAATGAATGGTCTGTGTCGCAATCTGCACTCTGGAACGAACGGGTGATTAGCACGTTCTTCAGTGAGGTGCGCCTGGTCAGGATCAAGTCTAGCTGGTGCCAGTGCTTTGAGCGCGGATGTTGCCAGGAAACCTTGTGTTGGGGCTTGGTCTTGAAGAACGAGTTTGTGATGCACAGATCGTGATATGTGCAGAACTCGAGCAGCCGCTGTCCGTTGTCGTTCATTCTGCCCACGCCAAAAGGTCCAAGACAGGAGGGCCAGGAGTCGTGGTCAGCACCCACTCTGGCATTGAAGTCTCCAAGAAGAATGAGTTTTTCAGAGTTGGGGATGATCCTGACAGTTGTTGCGAGATTCTCGTAGAACTCGTCTTTTGCCTCTGGTGTGGCTGTCTGTGTTGGGGCATACACACTGACGAGGGTGACTGGGCCTTCAGTGGTGTTCAGGCGGAGGGTGAGGAGTCGTGCAGAGCCAGTGCTGCCCGGTTCCACCATCTTCAGCAAAGTGTTCTTCACTGCGAACCCCACTCCGTGTTCCCTGTGTTTGTCACTGCCCTTTCCCTGCCAGTAGAACGTGTAGTCCTTCTCTCTCAGTGTGCCTGCATCAGCTAACCGTGTTTCCTGGAGAGTGGCGATATCCACTCCCAGTCTCTTCAGCTCATTATTGATGATGGCAGTCTTCCTGGTGTCGTTGATGTCCTTGAGGTTAGCAGCGAGTCCTGTCATCATAGTGCGGACGTTCCAAGTTCCCAGTTTTAGAGTTGGTCTCTTTTGTTTTATTGTCTTGCCTGGTGCGAAGGTTCTCAGCCTGCTGTTTGGATTTCTCCTTATCCCCATGCACCCAATGAGGAAAGCAAGCTGTGGCGGGACAACACCTTATTGGCTGGGGGCTGCCCAGCTTGAGGCGGGCGGTAGCTGTCCAGTGAGATCTGATGATCCCTCCCACCGTCGGGAACAACCCCTGGCGCCACGCTCTACGCCAATTGAGCAGTGGCTTATAACGGTAATTGTCATTCCCCGTGTTTTGTCTACGCCAAAGGCGAAGCTGGAGTGTCCTCTCCAGTGATCCGGTGTTCTACCTTCCAGCGTTGGGCGTTGGTAGGATTCAAGCCTGGGCAGGAAGATATGGAGGACAAGATGTTGCCCATGCAGCATGTCCCCCCTCTC